>JAOTQK010050374.1:0-14386 GCA_025642025.1 Rhododendron ferrugineum | reverse complement strand
TCAACGATGGTCAGCCATATCATCCATGACGGTCAGCCATATCAGTCATTCAACGATGGTCAACCATATCATCCATGGCGGTCAGCCATATCAGTCATTCAACGATGGTCAGCCAAATCGTCCATGACGGTCAGCCATATCAGTCATTCGATAGCCGGTCCTATCAAAATCCTCAACGGTTTGATCACTCAGCACATTGATCTCTCCACGACAGCCGGTCCTGTCAAAATCCTCAACGGTTTGATCACTCGGCACATTGACCTCCCCGTCCGCCTTCAACGACAGCCGGTCCTGTCAAAGTTCCTCAACAGTTTGATCACTCGGCCCATTGATCTCCCCATCCACCTTCAACGACAGCCGGTCCTGTCAAAGTTCCTCAACGGTTTGATCACTCGGCACATTGATCTCCCCGTCCGCATTCAACGATAGCCGGTCCTGTCAAAATCCTCAACGGTTTGATCACTCGGCACATTGATCTCCCCGTCCGCATTCAATGATAGCCGGTCCTGTCAAATTCCTCAACAGTTTGATCATTCGGCACATTGATCTCCCCGTCCGCCTTCAACGACAGCCGGTCCTGTCAAAGTTCCCCAATGGTTTGATCATTCGGCACATTGATCTCCCCGTCCGCCTTCAACGATAGCCGGTCCTGTCAAAGTTCCCCAACAATTTGATCATTCAGCACATTGCTCTCCCCGTCTCCATCAATGGCAGCTGTTCCTGCCAACGATGATCAGCATATCGTTCATTCAGTCCACAACGACGATCAGATTATCGTCCATTGGTCTATTCATCTGCAACTGATTGTTTCCCAGGAGAGTCTTCCTTGGCCTGTCCCGAACGACAACCACCCTCTATCTACCTGCAAGTACATCTTCCAGCAGGCTTATTGCTCTGTCTCGGATGGTCTTTGATAAGGAGATTGGCTCTGATTCCCAACAGATGGAATTCAACCTGCCTGACACGACCTACCCATGTTTGTTGGAATACTTTGAGCCGAGGACAGCTTGATCCGCAGCAACGACGGCCTGTCCCATCCACATCTGCAGCGACAGCCAATCCTGTCCAAATTCGATCAACAAGCGGCGATGCAATTGTCCACTTCTATGTTCATCCCCAGTGATGGTCTGTCCGTCCTTTCAACCAATCAGGTTCTTTAAGTATGCTTGTCTACATTGCTAGTATGTTCTGCTCTGGATTGCCTTGAGGGGTGTCTAGAATTCTTTGACGTTACTTGTACCAAGTCGATGGTGCTTCAAGTGCCGTCAAAGAGGGTCTACTGTAGACACCCCAATCTGGGCTTCTAGATTAGCTTACTTACGGTTTCTGATTTCCCAATGACGAAACAGATCAAGAACACCCCGGGAATGTCAAGTGTTTGAGCTTTGAGTGTTTGAAAAACCCTTGAACCTAATCTAGCCTAAGCCACTTCAAAAGCCAAAAACCCTACTGACGCGCGCCAGGGCGCAACCATCGCGCACCAGACTGACTCCCTCGCGCGATGGTCAAACTGCCAGGTGGTGGTCAACAGTCAAAGTTCCACCGTTGACCATCGTGCGCCAGGGCGCACCCTCGCGCGACTGACTGACTCCATCGCGCGATGGTCAGTCCTCACCAACTTTTCTTAAGGAGGAAACTTGTCCACCAATGCAACCTCAGCCAGCCTCGTGGGCTGTCTGAGCTCCTCTCTTTGCAGCTCCAACCTACCTCCATCTCTCCTTATAAATACCCCCATGGTTCTTTGTGATGAAGGGTTAGAAAAAGATATACATCTTGGGTTCCAACTTTTCAAGGGCACTTGATACTCCCTCACTCAAACCACTTCCATACACTCATTTTACAAGCTCTATCATCTTGATCAATCTCAAACTCAACTCAAAGTTCAAACAATTTTCAAGCCTCAAAGGCCAAAGGTATAGCTTACCTTTGTTCTACTCTCTATTCTGGTCCCTGAGGGGGACTGGCAGGGTCAAGGCTGGTAATTAATACCAGTCTTGGCCCTAAAGCTAGCAAGGTTTCAAAAACCTGTGGTGGACGGACCAGCGCACGCTAGTCCCACTCTCGCGCGCGGCACTTCGTACCAGCGCGCGATGGACAGGTGGGGATTGATTTTCCACTGTTTTATGTACTACTTGCATATAGATCACTGTGGAGCATGATTAATAATCAATTTACTGCTTTTCATGGTTAAAAATGCTAGTTTTACATTTGAATATTCATTTCTGTTCTGTTGGAATACCCCTGGGATCATTCTGGACCTGTCCCAGAACCCAGAAATATGCAAAACCAAACACTGGAAACTGACTCAGAACAGAGCGCGCCGAGGCGCAACTAGCGCGCGACAGAGCGCAACCAGCGCGCGATGGTCAGTCAATTTCCAGTGAGTGGCATTTGCTCGGGTAACTAGGCCTTTGGTCTTTGTTTTGTCTCCCACACTGTTTATGGGGTGTTTTGTTAATCTATAGGGCTTTTTCAGCCTTTAAAACTGCTTAGAACTGCTTATTTGCTACTTAAACTGCTTGGTTTGCCCCCTGGGTGAGCACTGGTCCTTCTAGAGCCCAGAAGGGGATAAGAATCAACCTGTGTGAAACATCAACCGTCGCGCGTTGGAGTGACTCTGTCGCGTGCTGGTCAGCTTGCATGTACGTAGATCCATGCATGCAAGCTGGCTGTTGTGTGCCAAAATCATACCAAGGCGCTATTTTGATGTTCTGACATCAGTGTTGGGTTTTATCCCATTTATTACTTATAATTTCATTCAAGCATGCTATTTTGTCACATCCTGCAAACTGTTACAGTTTAAATCCCCGATTAACTGTTCCCCCGCCCTAACTGGCTAATAATTGATTAATAAAAGAAGAATCGCAATGTTTTCAAAATGCCTAAGTAGAGACCGATCTCCGGATTGGGCGAGAGGGGTGCCTTAAAACCCTTTCCCTCTCGTAACCTGGCTCCCGAACCCAGATATGGTTATGACGGACTGGTGCTTTCACTTTTTCAAATCAAATAGCGCGGCAGGTGATTCGAAAATACAGTTCCTTGGGTGTCGGACCTTCAAAACCCGAGATGGAACTTTGTATTTTTGAGCGCTTACCATCCGCGCTCGCGCTCCCTCCATCCGAGAGAAAGGAACGGAATCCTTTTTCTCAGGGCATGCTGCCCACAGGCATCCAACAACCACTCACACCCATACTCATCTTTTGTCATTCGATCTTGTCTACACTCATCCATCATCATCCATATCCGTTCAAGCTCAAGATCAAAGGTAAAAACCGAGTTTCCTTGGGCTAGGCCTTGAGGGGACTCTCCTGCCGTCAGGCTTAAGCCCTTTCGGTTAAGTTTTGACTTAAAAATCATTTTCAGAAAATAAAGCAGGCATTGTGTTGGACATACCGTGTCGCGCGACACTTTTATGCGTCGCACGGTGTAGTGTGTTCAAGCGCGTGGCCTTTCATTAGCTGCTGTTTTCTTGTTCAAACAGTCTGGATCATGGTTATCCTCCGTCAGACCTACTTATGTTGTTTAAATATCTTTGAGTGCTTTCAAGACAAGACCATATTTACAAGCCATGTCTTATCTAATAAACAAGGTTTTCTTGATCACCTCAAGTGATCGGATGCATTAAAAGTGTTTTTTTATATTCATGGCTTGGAGGAATGGCACTGTTCTGAAGCCATCCAAAGGCTGTGCATCTTCTGATATCTCTGGAGAATGTCGCACGTCATATACATATGCCGGGCGATGTTTTGAACATTGATGACAGTCTGACGATAGGATCGGTACCACGCACATCATATTGTAAGGCCGTACGCGCTATTATGGTATGCCGTGTATAGTGAGCACCACGTACACGCCGATGTGATATATTCCCCGTGTTCCTTTCCCCCTTACTTGCTTTATTAAAGGAGCTTGATTTTCCAAAAGATATTTGAAATCCCCCCCCCCTTTTTGAAAATGCTTAATAGAGACCGGTTTTTACTGGGCGAGCGGGGTGCTTTTTTAATAAAACCTTTCCCGTTCGTAATGTGGCTCCCGAACTCGAAATCTCGACGTCTTCGCTAGACCAAAAGCTTTTTCCAAACGAGTTCTCGGTTTCTCGGATCATCCATCTCAAAAATCCGGGTGGCGACTCTTCGAACGCGCACCGGGCTGGGCGCCCACAAAGACCATACACAAACAAGCCAAACTAAAACAACCCGACAATCAAAACAAAGGCCCAACAAAACCGAAAAAATAAACAATGCCGAACAAAACACCCTCACAAAAGCCAAAAGAAAAACAAGCATCCCGTCAACGCTGAAGACACAATCAATGAAACTTGCAAAACAAGGAGTTCGTAGGAACAAGAAACAGAGATAAATCAATAGAAAGCATGATGTTGAGAAATTTGGTAATTATGTGGGTCACCACAGCTGTCTTCAATGACCCTTTCTCGTTTACGCTTTCTCCCAGTGGGGTTTTGTTCTGCTTTGTCACTATGACCTCCAGCTTTGATAATTTCAATCTTTTTCTTTTTTTCATTTGTCGGGATGCTTAACAATTGTAGGGCCACATACCTCTTGTGGAAATCACTAGAAAGCCATAATCCTCTTAGACCACAAATTGCGAGGTCCATCAACAGTGGCCTGAAGAACATCTCCAACCCTATCAGATGAGGAACCCTCAAAGCTAAGCTGATGAGGTTTAGGCGTTGGTGAAGCAGACACACAGCTGGACATGTTCCAAAATAACCTAATGAAAGGAAGACAAGAATGAAGGAAGGGAAGCTACCATACTACAAGCAGGAAAGAAAGAGATACATAGAAGGGATCATAAGGCATTATATATTGCTCTAATGAAAAAGTATTTTCTAATTTGCATTGTGGAAAAATCCGATTACTCGGAAGGTGCATCTAGGAATGTCACGCCCTCGATTTTTATCATAAATATAAAAGATTTTCCATAAATAAATCCTCACAATATTTCATACGATACCCAAAAGATTACTGTATTTCCATTCCCATAATAATACTTCTAAGTCCATAAGATTTCCAAATAGTACATCACCGGCTCAACGGCCCAAATTAGTATAAATATCAAGTGTCATGAGAGTTTAGAGTTACAAATATTCCGTAGTCAAAAGGATTATTACTTAAGTTACAAATACATTTTTTAAGAGAAATTTACAAAGATGATTAAGTAACTCCTTTAGTTAGCTTTCAAAAAGGGTATGTCCACAATCCAAGCATTCCAATCATGCAAGCTACTGTTCCGGATTAGCACCTGAAAATGATATAAGGCTTGAGCTACACTAGCCCAGTAGAAAAGTCTATGCAAACTCTATATGCAAATGAGTAATACAGAAGAACAAATGATAGAAACCAAACGACAACGGATGTAAGCACAACTTATCATGATCAAAGTGTCCAACTATCACCAATCCTTCTTCTCGACATACTCTTAAGTCTTGTTCATTCTATTCTTGTCTCAACATCTCGTATCCTTTATGTGTCTGAGCCGAAGCTCCTGCGGGGCTATTTATGGGACCCCGATATCCCCTGCCAAGCACCCACCTTGTAGGTTAGGCCTTGAATATACAATACGAGCATTAGCTCCTGCCAGGGTATTTATGGGACCCTGATATCCCCTGCCAGGCACCCACCCGTCGATGGGCCCCGAGTGTTCATGCGTCGTTCTCATACTCATGTGTATCATTCGTATTTTAACGTGCAATAACTTACATTTCACATTTCTTAACTCAACAAGTTCTTTCAAGTCCATCGGATACCACTCTAAGTGTGAAAGAAGTAATGCTCTCCAAAACACTTGAAAGAATGCATGAACAAATACATTAGAGTTGATGAGAAGTTCTAAAAAGTGATTTGGAAAACGTAGGGAAAAGCAGCTCCTAGACACTGTGTCTACCGGTAGGTGAATGAGTCCTACCGGTAGAGGAGAAGAATATCTGCACTTGACCTACCGGTAGGTGAAAATTCCTACCGGTAGAAACTGGAAACAGAAAGGTCAACATTTGAACGAAACAATTTTGCATTTGGCCTACTGGTAGGTGAAAAGTACCTATCGGTAGGTTTTGAGCAGGATTTGAGCAGCTAGAGTACGTTTGAGCTGGTTAGGAAATAATTTCTAACTTGTCCTACTGATAGGTGAAAAGTTCCTACTAGTAGGGAGAGTATCTTTTTGATGATTTTGACAGGAATTTCAGATTTCAGTCCAATCACAATAACAACCAATACAAGCTCGAGAGAGGCATAGAAACACTCAAATAACATATAAAGAGAGGTAAAATTCCCTACCTCGATTATCCAAGCCTAGATTGAGCAAGCTCTAGCTTCCGGAATCCAAACCAAGCAAAAATATACTAAATCGAGCTCTATCCAACGCGATACGAGCCCCAATACGCAAGTAGGAGATGGAGTTGAGGTTGAAGATGAGTTTTTGGGTGAGAGAGTGAAAGAGAGAGAGAGAGAGAGAGAGAGAGAGAGAGAGAGAGAGCCAAGAGATGGAGAATGGGGAAAATGGGAAATATTTTCCCCTGGCACACACATATGCACACACCATATTACACCAACACCCCTATTTTCCAAACCCTTGCACATTTAACCTCTACATTCACATTCACGCCATTTTCCACCCTTTTTCCTCAATAACAAACATTAAAATTAAATAAGGAAATTTACGGGTCTCTACATTCTAACCTCCTTAAAGAAATTTCGTTCTCGAAATTTAAATAACCATGCTCACTAAGTCATGAATCATATAGACATGCAAAGCCATAATCATCAATATTATGCAACATGTTAAACATTAAAACACTTCAATATCGAGTACTCACATTGGGTTACTCCGGAAATAAATGCGGTTACTTCTCTCTAATCTCATCTTCCTTTTCCCACGTCGATTCCTCGCTACCCTGACTTCTCCATAAGACTCGTACTAATGGTATCGTCTTACCCCTTAGCACTTGATCGCGCGAATCTAGGATACGTATCGGTTCTTCCCCATAGGACGCATCGGTCTCTAACTTGAGTTCGGACCACTCTAACACATGCGATAGATCCGGTTCGTATTTCCTCTACATAGACACGTGGAACACGTCATGTACGCCCGATAAGCTCGGTGGCAAAGCCAAATGATACGCAACCTCCCCAATCTTCTCGATGATGTCAAACGGCCCGATACAACATGGCGATAGCTTTCCCCTTTTCCCGAAATAAGACAAACCTCTACACGGCGATACTTTGAGGAATACATGATCCCCCTCTTCAAATGACAACGGGCGACGACGACGATCGGCATAATTCTTTTGCCTACTTTGCGTGGTCAACAATCTTTCGCGAATCACCTTAACTTGTTCAATTGTCCTCTCTTGAGCTTCCTTAAGGCGGTGACAAATTGCTTTCATGCTCTCGGAGGTCTCCTTAATCATGTCCGGTCCTACAAGCGTAGCCTCTCCCAGTTCGGTCCAACACATAAGCGAGCGACACGGTCTCCCATACAAAGCCTCATACGATGCCATTTCGATACTAAACTGTTAGCTATTGTTGTACGCGAACTCGACTAACGACAAGTGATCCTCCCAACTACCCCAGAAGTCCATCACATAAGCCCGAAGCATATCTTCCAAAATCTGAATCGTTCTCTCGGGTTGCCCATCGGTTTGAGGATGATACACGGTACTAAATAAAAGATTTGCGCCCAAAGCGGCTTGACAAATCTGCCAAAAATGCGCGGTAAACCTCGGATCATGATCAGACACGATGGATACGGGAATCCCATGAAGGCGAATAATCTCTCAAATATACAAACGGCTAAGCGTATCCACGGAATCGGTAACCTGAATAGGCAAGAAATGAGCGGTCTTAGTCAAACGGTCCACGATTACCCAAATAGCGTCATGCCCCCTTGGCGATCTCGGTAAACCCGTAACGAAATCCATGGTCACATTTTTCCACTTCCATTCGGCTACTAGCAATGGTTGTAACTCCCCCGCGGGTCGTTGATGTTCAACTTTCACTTGTTGGCACGTGAGACACTTGGACACGAAAATCACAACGTCCCTTTTCATTCCGGACCACCAAAATTGTCTACGCAAGTCATGATACATTTTTGTTCCTCCCGGATGAACGGCTAACAGAGAATGGTGAAACTCTCGCAAAATTTCCTACCGACACGAATCGGGTACGAACAACTTTCCTTGATAGCGCAAACGTTGGTCGGCGTGGATCATCCACCCTTCCTGAGCTTTTCCACTAAGGAATCTAGTACGAAGTTCCTCCGCTTCCTCATCGTGTTATTGAGTCTCAATTACTCGAGTCGATAAAGTCGATTACACCGTCAAGTTACATAACGTGACCCCTTCCCGAACTTCCTCAAAGTGCATGGCATAGAAGCCCAAATCGTTCATTGCTTTCCATTCGTGAATCGCTAAGCTCGCAAGGTGTGTCGGTTTTCTACTTAACGCATCCGCCATGACATTCGCTTTCCCCGGGTGATAGTGCAATTCGAAATCATAATCCTCCAAGTGCTCCATCCAACGGCGTTGACGTAGGTTAAGTTTCTTTTGGGAAAACAAGTATTTCAAACTTTTGTGATCGGAAAAGACTTCAAACTTTTCACCATATAAGTAATGACGCCAACTTTTCAAAGCAAAAACGACAGCCGCAAGTTCTAGACCGTGTGTCGAGTAATTTCGCTTGTGAGTTTTCAACTGTCGTGACCCATACCGTACTACTCGCCCCGCTTGCATCGACACGCATCTAAACCCTTCCTTAGACGCATCACAATACATAGAGTAACCAACTCCACGTTCGGGCACAATCAAAATCGGCTCAGTAGTCAATCGCTTCTTTACCTCCTGAAAAGCCGCCTCACATGAGTCACTCCAAAAAAATGGGTTCCCTTACGTGTCAATCTAGTCATCGGTGCCGCTAAACAAGAGAAATCGAGAACAAAACGGCGGTAGTACCCGGCCAAACCCAAGAAACTACGAATTTCGAACACATTCTTCGGTCGCTGCCAATTCATAACCGACTCTATCTTTCTCGGATCAACAGACACTCCACCTTTCGAAACCATGTGACCTAAAAAATTGACTTCGAATAACCAAAACTCACACTTAATAAGTTTAGCGTACAAACGGTGCTCTCTCAAGAGTTCAAGAACGATGGTAAGATGAGATTGATGTTCCTCCTCTGTAGGCGAATAGATCAAGATATCATCCACGAATACGACCACAAAACGATCAAGGTACGCACAAAAGATACGATTCATTAGGTCCATGAAAGTAGCTGGAGCATTCGTCAATCCGAAAGGCTTAACAACGAACTAATAATGGCCATAACGAGTACGGAATGCAGTTTTAGGAATATCTTCCCTCTGAACCCTCAACTGATAATAACCGGACCTCAAATCGATTTTAGAAAAATAAGTCGCACCCTGAAGTTGATCAAATAAATCATCGATTCTAGGCATAGGATACTTATTCTTAATAGTGACTCGGTTTAGCTTATGATAGTCGATACACAAACGGAGTGAACCATCATTCTTTTGCTCGAAAAGAGCTGGTGCTCCCCACGAAGATGTACTCGAACGAATAAATCCTAAGTTCTCCAATTCCTGCAAATGAGTTTTTAGCTCTCTCAATTCGGCAGGCGCAAAATGATACGGAGGTACAGAGATAGGAGCGGTACTGGGAAGTAGATCAATTGAGAATTCAATCTCTCGCTCGGGAGGTAAACCAGGAAACTCTTGCGGGAACACATCCGGAAAATCACGAACCACTAAGGGTAACTCTCCACGCACAGAGGCATCCTCATCCAACGTAAACCTTGCCAATATGGAATAAACCAACTCTAGCTCATGAGGCCCACACAAATACAGTTCCAACAGTTCCCGACGCCCCCAAAGAATTTGAAACAAGGACCCTCGGGTGGACAAATACGAACTCGAAGCTTGAAACAATCAATAGTAGCATGAAACGTGGATAGCCAATCCATTCCTAAAATAAGATCAAACCCCGACATTCCCATGACAATGAAGTCGAACACTAAGCGACGATCACGGATTACCAACTCACAATCTTGACAAATACGATCAAGAGGCGTTCTACCTCCTAGTGGTGTCTCAACAAACAAAGGAGGACTAATATTTTCCGTTTCCAATTCCAAGGCACACACAAATGATGCAGCAATAAAAGAATGCGATGCTCCAGAATCAAAGAGTACTTTAGCAAGGGAGTTGAACAAAAGAAATGTACCCCTCACAACAGAAGTCTTCGGAGCCTAAGTAGTGGTAGGTGGGATAGTAGAAGTGATGTTGTAAACTTGCCCCTGGGTACCCTGACCCTGCACAAAACCTCCCCTCTGGCCGGAACTCTGAGTAGGCGTGGAAGAACTCGCTCCCTTATCAACCCCAGAACTCTGAACCAACGTAGTCTGGCGAAAGTGAGGCTGCTGCTGCCTCTGAGTGCCCCTAAACTGCTGGTCCAGATTATGCCCCGTTCTTGGCTGCTGCATAGAACCTGACTCACTACGCACTCCCGACCCTGAGGACAACTCCTCGCGAGATGATCTGTCTTCCCACAAGCATAACAAGCCTTCTCGAGGTGTGGACACTGAGCACGAATATGACCAGGTTAATTACACTTATAGCACACGGTCGGAGGTCTAGACGAGGCACCCCGAGTTCCCGAAGAAGAAGGCGTTGGCCTAAGGTTCGACGAACTACCCTGCGGTGCTTGAGATGGTTCCCTTGGCCTTTTCCTCCCCTGACTCCCATAGCTCCCCGACGAAGAACTCGCACTCACGATTGGTTGTCTCGATTCCCAAACTCCCCTATTCCGTTGCGCTTCTTTCGGTATCTCAATACTCCTCGCACATTCAACTACCTCGGCATATTTTGTCTTGCGTTGCACCATTACCATCCTCCTTATGGTATTATGCAGCCCTTTCTCAAAGCGTCTACATTTTCTCTCCTTCGTCGCCACCAACTCTGGCACAAAACGAGATAAGGATTGTAACTTCTGTGCGTACTCTGACACGGTCATGCTTCCTTGCTCTAACTTCTCAAATTGATCCCTCAAATTTTCACGTGAAGTTTCTGAAAAATACTGTCCCTCAAAGAATGTCTCAAACTCAGCCCATGTCAAATTCTCAATATCCGGTTCATTTGCTTGAGCTACGGTCCTTGCTGCTCTCCTCGCATTCTTCCTTGACTCTAGGACAGATTCCCACCACTCACCGACCTCTCCAACTAACTGAACAGCCACAATACCTGCTCTGATGTTGTCTTCGGTGATATTGAGAGCTCTGAAGAGTTTACGAATTTGAGCTAGCCAGTGGTCAGCTACCAATGGGTCGCTACTAGTCTCGTCGAACACCGGTGGATTCCTACGGCTAAACTCTTGCATCGCCACCATGGCTTGATTCTCGGCATTCTCTCTAGGAGCTTGGTCTAAAAGATTTGCAGCTGTAAGTGCTACGACGAGATCCCTAGCAAACTAATTATAACCGTGAGGTACTCCTGCACCTCGACTGGCCCCTGCCCCCAGATCCCCTTCTGGGTTCTCCCCATGCTGACTAACCTCATCCTCCGGTGGCACCCCATGGCCTTGACCACGGCCATGAATATCCCGGTTTCTAGTCCCACCTCGTCTATCACGCCTCCTTGAAGACATCTTACTACATGATATAAGGAAAGAAATTATTAACCACAACATTATTACTATGAGGTCGAAGCCCCCCACTTCCCAACACGGGTCAATAACCACTCTACGATTTTGAAAAGCAATGTCACATAATCATATGAATATTAGTCACACAAGCATGCACATGTCATGTCAGAAGGCATGACATTTTGAACCCATGAGGCGAAACGCCTTCCCACGGTCTCTAGGTATTCTAAACCTAAGCTCTGATACCAAGTTGTCACGCCCTCGATTTTTAACATAAATATAAAAGATTTTCCATAAATAAATCCTCACAATATTCCATACGATACCCAAAAGATTACTGTATTTCCATTCCCATAATAATACTTCGAAGTACACAAGATTTTCAAATATTACATCACCGGCTCAACGGCCCAAATTAGCATAAATATCAAGTGTCCTGAGAGTTTAGAGTTACAAATATTCCGTAGTCAAAAGGATTATTACTTAAGTTACAAATACATTTTTCAAGAGAAATTTACAAAGATGAATAAGTAACTCCTTCGGTTAGCTTTCAAAAAGGGTATGTCCACACTCCAAGCATTCCAATCATGCAAGCTACTGTTCCGAATTAGCACCTGAAAATGATATAAGGCTTGAGCTACACTAGCCCAGTAGAAAAGTCTACGCAAACTCTATATGCAAATGAGCAATACGGAAGAACAAATGATAGAAACCAAACAACAACGGATGTAAGCACAACTTATCATGATCAAAGTGTCCAACTATCACCAATCCTTCTTCTCGACATACTCTTAAGTCTTGTTCATTCTATTCATGTCGCGACATCTCGTATCCTTTACGTGTCAGAGCCGAAGCTCCTGCGGGGCTATTTATGGGACCCCGATATTCCCTGCCAAGCATCCACCTTGTAGGTTAGGCCTTGAATATTCAATATGAGCATTAGCTCCTGCCAGGCTATTTATGGGACCCCGGTATCCCTTGCCAGGCACCCACCAGTCGATGGGTCCCGAGTGTTCGCACGTTGTTCTAAAACTCATGTGTATCGTTCGTATTTCAACGTTCAATAACTTACATTTCACATTTCTTAACTCAACGAGTTCATTCAAGTCCATCGGATACCACTTGTGGGCTACCACAGCCCCGGGTGGATCGGGGCGGCCCGAAAAACACCGTTTTTGAATCGAATCAAAAAATTTGAAGAGTCGCCACCCGGATTTATGGTTCGCCACCCGAGAAATCGTTTTGATTTGAAAATGATCGATTTGAAATTGAAAACCAGAGATTCGACAAGGGTTCAGAAGCCATGTTACGAGGGGGGAAGGGTTTTACGGAACCCCCCTCGCCCGACGCGACGTCGGTCTCTACTAAACGTTTGCGGGATTTTTCGAAGGGATTTTGTTTCATCAAGCATGTAGCATATATCGACAAGCATTTCAAGTAAGATGTGTATACTGGTGCATGTGTACAAGAATGATAACATGACGATGTAAGATAACGGAAATTGGAGCCCTGTCACTGACTTTACTCCCGAGCGCTCGGGAGCACTCCCAAGCGCTTGGGAGTAGTACTGCCCAACCTGCAAATTTTGTTAGATGCAAAACAGGATATGGTATAGAGCTAAATGCTAGGATGGCTTTAAGGATTTAACAAGCTCAGCAGGGGGCCTAACAGGTTGAAAACTGGGCTTCAACCCCCTAAGCCATGCATCCTTGCTTTCACAAAGGGCAGATTCTCAGTCTGAAGGGGTAAAATGAACACATGCATGGACATGAAAAGACATAAAAATGGCTAAACATGGGGGAGAACGGAATATGATACCATGTAGATACTTCCGAGCGCTCGAGAGCAGTCCCAAGCGCTCGGGAGTAATCTGCAACTGAGGTTCATTTTAACAAACTGAAAAATCTGTAGTTACATGTTAATACACCAGATCTGTCTTTTCAAAAATGAAGACGTCATATTAACATTAAAAGAAAATCATTTCTTGCATGGCTCTAGAATAAACGAAACTTATGTCTCAAGGAAAAAGACTGTTAACATCAACATGCTTCAACATGGGGTATTTTGTTCAAAATCACACTCCATCCTCCCTGCATGTCTACCAAAATGCCAGAAGAAATGAGATTGGGGGACTGGAAGTACTCTTGAGCGCTCCAGAGTAATCCCGAGCGCTCGGGAGTGCTTCAGTGAGTATGCACAGAAAATGTTTTTATGCCCCTTTCCTCTTGTTTTTCACTAAGGCCTTCCATTCACACACCCAGTATTAAAGACTGGGGTGGGCTGGAAGACCTCCCTCAGAAAGAAATAACAGCCCTTTGATTTGAACTAAGGATAGAAATGTTTCTACCTTTGGGAAGACCTTGCTTCTTGAAATGACTTGGATAAGGTGGAGAATGAAGAAGAATGCAAGAGATCAGTGGCTGAATATGCCCTCAAGTCCTTGCATTTCTGGTACTTGGATCTTTTTCAATGTGTTTTGGAAATTCTTTTGAGTTGAAAGAACAAGTTTTTTTTTTTTGCTTTGAGAGTTGAAAGACTTTTGACCATGGCGAAGGGGGTTAGAGAGAGAGATTTTTTCGTGGTCTCCTCTCAGCTGACCAAGGGCTATATATATAGGAAATATAACCCAAGGTTTTTAAAATGAAATGAAATAAAATGAAATCTTTTGTTTGGAGGGAAAATCTCCAGGTCTGACTCCTTCTGACTGAGATGGAG
>JAOTQK010050260.1:0-14420 GCA_025642025.1 Rhododendron ferrugineum | reverse complement strand
TCTCAGCCTTTGAAATGGAGGGCTGAGATGGAATGTTTTTTTAAGGGTTTTTTAAAAGGTTCCCGGAACCGCCCCGAAAATCGAATTGTTTTTATAACAACGGCAAATAGATTCAACCTTAGTCACATTATAATCTTTCGAAACGGACTTTGTTTCCGCACTCAATCATCACTCTGCACTCGCGCCCTCAATCCTCGCACTCCCAAATCTTAGTTGTTTGGAAGGTTTTTGATACACTTTCACACTCGCGCTCACGCTCCCCTACCCACACCCGCCCATGCATTATGTGACTTAGGATTCGACACGCATATAGCTGGGACCCACAAGAGAGGTAATCATATCATGACAAGAAAAAAAAAACAAAAAAACAACGAATATTTGGTGTTATTCAAAGTATTTTACTCCATTCTGGCTCCATTAAAGTAATAGCAGAGTATGCATCTCCAATGTATATATATTCATTGCATGCTATTGGATTTGGAAGTGAAGGAAAAGGAAAGGAGACCTAATTGGAGGTAACCATACACACAAACACAACGCACTCACATAGCATGTAGGATCCATATACATCAGACTTAGATAAAATCGATCGAAATTTCAGATTGAGAAAGGGACGAAGATGTCGTCCCCTCCAAGTGGTTGGGAATTAATATTAGAACATGAGTTGAGCCCCCTTAATTACTTTGTGATTTCTTTTTTTGGTACGTCGGAAATATATTACTTTGTGATTTCATATCTGGTTTTGCCTATCAATTCATCATACGATTTGCCAGCCAAACTGAAAAATGATGTTGATGATAAATTACCAGTTTGTCATTTGGTCTCATTCTTTTTTCCCCTCCCAAGAAGTGATCTACCTAGTTCATTAGATTTGGTAAAACTTAACCTCTAATTAAGGTTTAGGGTTTAGAATCGAAAAGAACTTGATCCAATCCCATTTGTCATTTAAGAAAGAAATGTCAGAATTGGACTCTCTATCTATTTTAAAGAAAATTTGGTATAGATGCCATGTGCAATTAAGTTTTTATTGATGCATAATCTACATATCATGGCTCATTAAATGAAGGATTTCGCAAGTCAAGTGGAGTGGAGTGCAGTTGGTGCCTCCCTTATACTCTCATGCACTTGGGTATGGTTCAATTCCCGTAAGCACTCATCCCCCTCCCCAAGTTCCCTATGATAGTGTAGATTATGATTAACGAATAACAAAAAACTATATAATAATTATGGGTTTCTATCATCAAAATGAGAATTTGGATGCATAGTAAATGGACGAATAGGATATTTAGCTTCTTTTTTTTTTTGTTATACATGCTGGAATTTAGTATATACATTATTGAATAGGACATTGATGTGAAAGGTATAATGATGATTGTAACACACAGATTCGTGTCCTGCAATAAAGAAGACGAAAAGGATGCACGAAATAATACTTTTATTGATTTTGAATTGAAAGGGTACAGTGCTCTAATAAATGCTCTTTAAATAAGAAAAGAACAAAATCCTTTGATTCGATCTCCGGAATTGCTGGCGTTCCAACGGCTTGAATGCTTGTTGTTGAATCGCACAAACAGTAACTTTCTTTGAATCTTCAAGTTGAATGAACCGAAGAACAAAGTTTGAAGATGACTTGAACTTTGGAGTTCGATCCTTAAAATCTCCAAGAGTTTTGGTTTGTTGAGTGATTTAAGTTGCTGAACGATTTGATGTAGTGGACTTGCAAAGAAATCGGCACAATTTTTGGTGTTTGATGATTCTCTACAGGATGTTGAAGAATGATTGAGTTCTTGAACAGTCTTGAGAGCTCTGAAGAATGCCAAGCAAAATGTTCTTCTCTTTTTCTTTTCTTTTTTTCTCTCTTCTTCATATGAGTCTCTATTTATAGGATCAAGGAGAGAAGAGCCAAGTATGACAAGATTTTAAAATAAGATCTTTGATTGGCTTGATTTGATTTGATTGGCTTGATTTCATTTTATTTCCTAAGTAGGAAGATTTGTACTTCTTTTAAGGAAATGATTTTAATTTAAAAGAGAAATAATATATTTATTATTTGACTCTCTTTTTTTAGGATTTATTTGAAGTGGGCCTGCACATTTGGGCTTGTATAATTCCTTAACCCATTTGGCTAATCAACCTAGCCCAACTCTTTGATCCGTTAGGCTAATTAAGTTAGCCCAGTTTATTGATCCACTAGCCCAATTAAATTAGTCCAACTTATTTTGGTCTTCACTGCATATCTCAAATGGATTAAGCCGTAGAAATTTGTTCGGCCTAATATTTATTCGAGCACTTTGACCAATTTTAACTTTAATAATCAAGATTATTTATTTATCTCAATTAACCGGACGGCTATTAAATCATGCCAAAATTTTAGTGTCTACAATGATATCTTTTTAATATGTTGGACTTATGAAGTATGACACTTAAAAAGGAACGGAGGGAGTATCACGATAGACAGGAATGAAACAAAAACTACTCAATCAAAGACCCGAGCTACTGCAAAAACATACTAGGCCAACAGACTCAAGAACACCTTGTCGAAGCAAACTAACACTAGATGTCGAGATGAGAGTCCGTCCAAGACTAAGTAGTAGAGGAACTAAAGGGAACCCTTGCTCAAACCATTAATAGGTATCACGAATGCAACACTAAAATCCAAAAAAAAAAAAAAGAGCGTGATTATCAAAAAAATGAGTGTACAAATAAATTCCTTTTAAATTTAGTAATGGCAGAGTTACATAAAAATCATAACGGAGAGTCTGAAATACTCCCGAATACCAAACACAGCCCATTAAGATACAGGGGCATTCTTGTTGAATTTCGGCAAAAAATAGAAGCCATTTTGGCCGAACTTGTGGGTTGTTCGGTTTAATAAGCCAAGTGGCTTACTTTTTTTTTTAATTCAATTTTTTTTATAATTGTTTGTTTTTTGTGAATTATTGCTCCATAATGACGAGAGGAATCTAAATAATAAAAAATTAGATTTCGATCGTAATTTTTTTACTTTCTAGATTCCTCTCGTCATGACGGAGCAATAATCACCAAAAAATTGACAAATGAGAAAAAAAAATTGAATAAAAACAAAAAAATAAACTACTTGACTCATTAAGCCGAACAATGGATTAGTCACTGGCACACGCGGTGCACGTGCTCTATGGATGAATGTGGTAGTATATATTTGAACATTAAACATGAAAATAATATCCGATACAAACAGTATTACGGGGCAAAAGAAATTAATTGCTATTAAAAACCGAAACTCCTGAGGAAACTTGTTTTTTGTTGGCGATTTAAATAACAACTGTGCGGTGGTTCTAGACTTTTTGTTCAAATAAGTTGCCTTAACTTTCTTGATAGCTCATAAAGCCGATGTTCACTATGTGTCAATCACCAAGTGCATCAAGTTGCCTCTCCTATTATTGAAAAGGGAGGAAATCAAATTTACAATTACAATATACAAGCAATTTCCGATGTATCAAAAAAAATAAAATAAAGAAGTACAAGGAGCCGTATATTTACACAATTAAGTGGGCACCAATAAAATAATTTTTTTCTTAACAAAAGTCAGTATTCTTAGAACAGTACAATAGAAAACACAGAAAAAAAAAATCCTAATTAGCAAATGCGAATATTACAAATTACTAGCGTTACTCGACGTGCATTGCACTTCCAAACACATCCTTGATGACCAAGAAAACCTAGGGTTACGAAACGAAAAAAAGGAATATCCTAATTAGGAAACACCAACGTTAAAACAATATACTAAACACTGACAATCTCAATTTTCGACGGTTTAATTTGAGTGCAATTGTGTTCATCTTCCTTAAAAAGAGGGTGAACATTATCGAATTGGGAAATCTCATAGTGCAAGGGCCTGCAAGGCATCCTGTAGGGCGCACAAGAGCCATCGATCTTGATAATGAATGGTTGGATATAATCCGAGCTTTTACAAATCCTACCCGTCCATTGTTTGGATGAAAATCCGAGCCGTCCATTGTCGAGATGGACGACCAGATTGGCCGCACTACGAGAGGTGCACTACAACACCCTTGGGTCTGAACATTACCCTCCATCGTATTGGTTGAAATGATGTAGGTACCACTTGTGCAATATACTTTTTGCTAAGCAAAACATCACCTTATGGTGGGATTCACACCATTTCAACCAACAGGATAATACTCACCCTCTTAAGTGGAGGATGAACAAAACTCAACTCCTCTAATTCAGCATAAAAATAATAAAATCAGGCAAAGGTTGTGTTTTCCTAGTTACTTCTCCCCAACGGTCTGAAACTTGTTTTTTTTTTCTTTCTACGGTGGGTGTTGTTTGGGCAAGTTTATGTCTACCTCGACTAATCCGATACTCGGGCCATCCATGCCAAGAGTTCAGGACTAGAAAATTCACAAAAGATTGTTTTATTACAGCCTGACACTAAACCTTGGTCAAATATTCAAGTATATGGAGAGCAAACTCACTAACCAACCGGACTAACTATTTGGCTAACGGTCAAAAACTTTAACATAAGTAAATCCAATGAGGAAAAAAGGCAACACAACACTGCCCAAGGCCTCGTCGCAGTGGATCCCAATGCTTCCGGCAGGACACGTCAGCTCTCCCACCAAAAAACCCTAGGTATACATTGTCCCCTTTCTTCTCTTCCTCTCACTTCAACCCCCCCTTTCTTCTCTCTCTCTCTCTCTCTCTCTCCTCAAAACAATGGAAGCCTCTCCAGACTCAAAACCCTTCGACTCATTCAAGTCCAAGAAGATACTACACTCCTCTTCTTCACAAAAGCCCTCTCCCTCTGAAGAAATTACGACGAAACCCGTTGCTTCAAATCTGAGCCCATGGAGCGCCCAAACCCCCGAGAAGCCGGCGGGCCACCCTCGCCGAGCCCGGAACCGGCGCGCCGCATTCTCGGTGAAAGAAGTGAGGGAGGCGGCATCGAAGCTCAATGCACCGGAGCAGGACCGAATCCGTCGGCCCGACCCGGTTGGTTCGTCCGGCCAGCAGATCGGATCTGGGTCAGGGAAACCTAAGAAGAAGGTTGATGGGCCGGTAAAGCTTCCAGAAAAGTAAGTTTTACGCTAATTTGTTAAAAAGAAAGAAATAAAATGATTGAGCTCATAAAATGTTTGTGGGGTTTTATCTGGGTTATTTCGGTTTTGTCAGTTTTTGGCGATTTTAGTTCTATATGAAGTGTTAGCCACACAATGGATGACGCGAATCACGTCGGAGGATTGTCAGTTGACGACGACGTTTTTGATATTCTTCCTCAGAATCTTCTGATATCGGTGCGTGCGGTAGATTTTCCGAACTTTAAATCTTTTTCAGAGCACATCTTTCACTTAGTATGGGCTGTGACTACTTCCACTGATTAACAAAACATGATAACAGACGATCTCCTTTATTTGGGGGGATTGTTAAAATAGTTTTCTGACATTTAAAATCTTAAATGTGTCCTCACTGTCGTGGAACCATTTCCCTGATAAAAAATTTCGTAGCACAGAAAGGCAGCCCCTCTTTTACTGTTGTTAGGATGAAAAGACCATTTGCTTGCTTTGGAAAATTTGTTTTCTTCTATTTTTAGTCACCCTTGGGAGTAGAGTCTTATCTATGTTCCAAATGAATTATATTCAAATAACTAGCTACATTGCCTCTGCAGATTGAAGAGAAAGAACGGAAAGCATTAGAGGAGAAGGATCCAGCCATCTCACAAGCCAAGACGTGGATCCAGCCATCTCATCGAGATTTATTAAACAAAATCCATTGTGCACAAAAAATTATTTCCGTAAGTTCATAATCTTTTAACTTGAAAATTGCATATAATTAATATTTTTTAGGAACCCTTAGTGGAACACAAATGTTATACAAAAATCTAAAATCTTAATTCAAATAATAAAAAAAAAGAAAATTCTAACCCCACACACTCACTTACACACCCTCTCACAATAGAGGTGGATCTTACACACATTGGGTGTATAGTGTGTGCGGACTCTACCTTTATTATAGGTGTGTGTGTGTGTGTGTTTAGGTGTTGAGGTAGAAAATGAGGGGATGAGGTCAAGGAAAGAATGCGGAGCAGTGACAGTTGGGCATCTCTGAGGTGAGATGGAAGCTGAACCCTACCAAATTAGGTTTAGGTTTACCTAGGTGGTAGAAAAGGTTGAGAGTTTATTGTGTGTTGCAGTGAAAAGTAATTTTGTCTCTCCCTGTACATCGTCCCGTGTCTAAAAACTACTGGATCGGGAACCACACGAGCTCTTGGCCCACTTTGGCCATGTTTTCCCTATTAATTTTGGGCAATAAATTACGACATTTTAATTTATTATTTGCACTAAATGTTTTAATTATTTCAGCAGGCAAAACACACAATAATACTCCTCACATTTTAATTTATTATTTGCACTAAATGTTTTAATTATTTCAGCAGGCAAAACACACAATAATACTCCTCTTTTTATTTGGCTTTTAGCAACACTTGAATATTCTTCTTCTCCTTTTTTTTTTTTTTTTTTGCTTTTTTAACTGGCACTGAATACAGTATTATTCATAATTTTGAATCGTTACAAAATTTTACTAGTATTCTTATTTTTTAAATTCAATTTGACGATGTAAATATGTAATAAACGTGCATTATACAAGAGATTGCAAGAAATCATTCTGGCTGGTGCTTGAAATTTCTTTGGTTATATCATTGAACTTTTAGAGAGGAAAAAAATCTCTAGTCAGGGCCATGTGGGAAGACCCCTAAAAAATTTAATAATGATACGTATTTGTGGTTTCCTAGCTCTCTCTCTCTCATTCCTTTTAGCTCCAGCCCCTCTCATTCCTCTCTCTATCATCCCTCCCTCTAGAGAACACCCCCCTCTCTCTATAGCTCCGGCCAACTCTTGCATTCCTCCCTCTAGAGAATCCGACCATGTTTGCTCTAAAGGTATGATCTCTTCCCCCCCCTCTCTCTCTTTTGTGGTCAACGTATATCGGTTTGCATTTTTTTTTGGGCTGTTTCGTAATCAGTTTGCATTTCTTTTCTCTTTCTAATTGTTGTACAGAAAATCTATGGGCTATCTCATCTCTCTCTCGCGCTGTCTCATCCCTATCTCTCGCGCTGTCTCATCCCTCTCTCTCGTGCTGTCTCATCCCTCCCTCAAGAGAAGAATCTATTTTCGACCAGACAAGCTCCTTCTACACTACAGGTATGGATTCTTAACACGAAGTGTAGTGTAGGAGGAGCTTGTCTGGTCGAAAATGGATTCTTCTCTTGAGGGAGGGATGAGACAGCACGAGAGAGAGGGATGAGACAGCGCGAGAGATAGGGATGAGACAGCGCGAGAGAGAGATGAGATAGCCCATAGATTTTCTGTACAACAATTAGAAAGAGAAAAGAAATGAAAACTGATTACGAAACAGCCCAAAAAAAAAATGCAAACCGATATATGTTGACCACAAAAGAGAGAGAGGGGGGGGGAAGAGATCATACCTTTAGAGCAAATATGGTCGGATTCTCTAGAGGGAGGAACGCGAGAGTTGGCCGGAGCTATAGAGAGAGGGGGGTGTTCTCTAGAGGGAGGGATGATAGAGAGAGGAATGAGAGGGGTTGGAGCTAAAAGGAATGAGAGAGAGAGAGCTAGGAAACCACAAATACGTATCATTATTAAATTTTTTAGGGGTCTTCCCACATGGCCCTGACTAGAGATTTTTTTCCTCTCTAAAAGTTCAATGATATAACCAAAGAAATTTCAAGCACCAGCCAGAATGATTTCTTGCAATCTCTTGTATAATGCACGTTTATTACATATTTACATCGTCAAATTGAATTTAAAAAATAAGAATACTAGTAAAATTTTGTAACGATTCAAAATTATGAATAATACTGTATTCAGTGCCAGTTAAAAAAGCAAAAAAAAAAAAAAAAAAGGAGAAGAAGAATATTCAAGTGTTGCTAAAAGCCAAATAAAAAGAGGAGTATTATTGTGTGTTTTGCCTGCTGAAATAATTAAAACATTTAGTGCAAATAATAAATTAAAATGTGAGGAGTATTATTGTGTGTTTTGCCTGCTGAAATAATTAAAACATTTAGTGCAAATAATAAATTAAAATGTCGTAATTTATTGCCCAAAATTAATAGGGAAAACATGGCCAAAGTGGGCCAAGAGCTCGTGTGGTTCCCGATCCAGTAGTTTTTAGACACGGGACGATGTACAGGGAGAGACAAAATTACTTTTCACTGCAACACACAATAAACTCTCAACCTTTTCTACCACCTAGGTAAACCTAAACCTAATTTGGTAGGGTTCAGCTTCCATCTCACCTCAGAGATGCCCAACTGTCACTGCTCCGCATTCTTTCCTTGACCTCATCCCCTCATTTTCTACCTCAACACCTAAACACACACACACACACACCTATAATAAAGGTAGAGTCCGCACACACTATACACCCAATGTGTGTAAGATCCACCTCTATTGTGAGAGGGTGTGTAAGTGAGTGTGTGGGGTTAGAATTTTCTTTTTTTTTATTATTTGAATTAAGATTTTAGATTTTTGTATAACATTTGTGTTCCACTAAGGGTTCCTAAAAAATATTAATTATATGCAATTTTCAAGTTAAAAGATTATGAACTTACGGAAATAATTTTTTGTGCACAATGGATTTTGTTTAATAAATCTCGATGAGATGGCTGGATCCACGTCTTGGCTTGTGAGATGGCTGGATCCTTCTCCTCTAATGCTTTCCGTTCTTTCTCTTCAATCTGCAGAGGCAATGTAGCTAGTTATTTGAATATAATTCATTTGGAACATAGATAAGACTCTACTCCCAAGGGTGACTAAAAATAGAAGAAAACAAATTTTCCAAAGCAAGCAAATGGTCTTTTCATCCTAACAACAGTAAAAGAGGGGCTGCCTTTCTGTGCTACGAAATTTTTTATCAGGGAAATGGTTCCACGACAGTGAGGACACATTTAAGATTTTAAATGTCAGAAAACTATTTTAACAATCCCCCCAAATAAAGGAGATCGTCTGTTATCATGTTTTGTTAATCAGTGGAAGTAGTCACAGCCCATACTAAGTGAAAGATGTGCTCTGAAAAAGATTTAAAGTTCGGAAAATCTACCGCACGCACCGATATCAGAAGATTCTGAGGAAGAATATCAAAAACGTCGTCGTCAACTGACAATCCTCCGACGTGATTCGCGTCATCCATTGTGTGGCTAACACTTCATATAGAACTAAAATCGCCAAAAACTGACAAAACCGAAATAACCCAGATAAAACCCCACAAACATTTTATGAGCTCAATCATTTTATTTCTTTCTTTTTAACAAATTAGCGTAAAACTTACTTTTCTGGAAGCTTTACCGGCCCATCAACCTTCTTCTTAGGTTTCCCTGACCCAGATCCGATCTGCTGGCCGGACGAACCAACCGGGTCGGGCCGACGGATTCGGTCCTGCTCCGGTGCATTGAGCTTCGATGCCGCCTCCCTCACTTCTTTCACCGAGAATGCGGCGCGCCGGTTCCGGGCTCGGCGAGGGTGGCCCGCCGGCTTCTCGGGGGTTTGGGCGCTCCATGGGCTCAGATTTGAAGCAACGGGTTTCGTCGTAATTTCTTCAGAGGGAGAGGGCTTTTGTGAAGAAGAGGAGTGTAGTATCTTCTTGGACTTGAATGAGTCGAAGGGTTTTGAGTCTGGAGAGGCTTCCATTGTTTTGAGGAGAGAGAGAGAGAGAGAGAGAGAAGAAAGGGGGGGTTGAAGTGAGAGGAAGAGAAGAAAGGGGACAATGTATACCTAGGGTTTTTTGGTGGGAGAGCTGACGTGTCCTGCCGGAAGCATTGGGATCCACTGCGACGAGGCCTTGGGCAGTGTTGTGTTGCCTTTTTTCCTCATTGGATTTACTTATGTTAAAGTTTTTGACCGTTAGCCAAATAGTTAGTCCGGTTGGTTAGTGAGTTTGCTCTCCATATACTTGAATATTTGACCAAGGTTTAGTGTCAGGCTGTAATAAAACAATCTTTTGTGAATTTTCTAGTCCTGAACTCTTGGCATGGATGGCCCGAGTATCGGATTAGTCGAGGTAGACATAAACTTGCCCAAACAACACCCACCGTAGAAAGAAAAAAAAAACAAGTTTCAGACCGTTGGGGAGAAGTAACTAGGAAAACACAACCTTTGCCTGATTTTATTATTTTTATGCTGAATTAGAGGAGTTGAGTTTTGTTCATCCTCCACTTAAGAGGGTGAGTATTATCCTGTTGGTTGAAATGGTGTGAATCCCACCATAAGGTGATGTTTTGCTTAGCAAAAAGTATATTGCACAAGTGGTACCTACATCATTTCAACCAATACGATGGAGGGTAATGTTCAGACCCAAGGGTGTTGTAGTGCACCTCTCGTAGTGCGGCCAATCTGGTCGTCCATCTCGACAATGGACGGCTCGGATTTTCATCCAAACAATGGACGGGTAGGATTTGTAAAAGCTCGGATTATATCCAACCATTCATTATCAAGATCGATGGCTCTTGTGCGCCCTACAGGATGCCTTGCAGGCCCTTGCACTATGAGATTTCCCAATTCGATAATGTTCACCCTCTTTTTAAGGAAGATGAACACAATTGCACTCAAATTAAACCGTCGAAAATTGAGATTGTCAGTGTTTAGTATATTGTTTTAACGTTGGTGTTTCCTAATTAGGATATTCCTTTTTTTCGTTTCGTAACCCTAGGTTTTCTTGGTCATCAAGGATGTGTTTGGAAGTGCAATGCACGTCGAGTAACGCTAGTAATTTGTAATATTCGCATTTGCTAATTAGGATTTTTTTTTTCTGTGTTTTCTATTGTACTGTTCTAAGAATACTGACTTTTGTTAAGAAAAAAATTATTTTATTGGTGCCCACTTAATTGTGTAAATATACGGCTCCTTGTACTTCTTTATTTTATTTTTTTTGATACATCGGAAATTGCTTGTATATTGTAATTGTAAATTTGATTTCCTCCCTTTTCAATAATAGGAGAGGCAACTTGATGCACTTGGTGATTGACACATAGTGAACATCGGCTTTATGAGCTATCAAGAAAGTTAAGGCAACTTATTTGAACAAAAAGTCTAGAACCACCGCACAGTTGTTATTTAAATCGCCAACAAAAAACAAGTTTCCTCAGGAGTTTCGGTTTTTAATAGCAATTAATTTCTTTTGCCCCGTAATACTGTTTGTATCGGATATTATTTTCATGTTTAATGTTCAAATATATACTACCACATTCATCCATAGAGCACGTGCACCGCGTGTGCCAGTGACTAATCCATTGTTCGGCTTAATGAGTCAAGTAGTTTATTTTTTTGTTTTTATTCAATTTTTTTTTCTCATTTGTCAATTTTTTGGTGATTATTGCTCCGTCATGACGAGAGGAATCTAGAAAGTAAAAAAATTACGATCGAAATCTAATTTTTTATTATTTAGATTCCTCTCGTCATTATGGAGCAATAATTCACAAAAAACAAACAATTATAAAAAAAATTGAATTAAAAAAAAAAGTAAGCCACTTGGCTTATTAAACCGAACAACCCACAAGTTCGGCCAAAATGGCTTCTATTTTTTGCCGAAATTCAACAAGAATGCCCCTGTATCTTAATGGGCTGTGTTTGGTATTCGGGAGTATTTCAGACTCTCCGTTATGATTTTTATGTAACTCTGCCATTACTAAATTTAAAAGGAATTTATTTGTACACTCATTTTTTTGATAATCACGCTCTTTTTTTTTTTTTTGGATTTTAGTGTTGCATTCGTGATACCTATTAATGGTTTGAGCAAGGGTTCCCTTTAGTTCCTCTACTACTTAGTCTTGGACGGACTCTCATCTCGACATCTAGTGTTAGTTTGCTTCGACAAGGTGTTCTTGAGTCTGTTGGCCTAGTATGTTTTTGCAGTAGCTCGGGTCTTTGATTGAGTAGTTTTTGTTTCATTCCTGTCTATCGTGATACTCCCTCCGTTCCTTTTTAAGTGTCATACTTCATAAGTCCAACATATTAAAAAGATATCATTGTAGACACTAAAATTTTGGCATGATTTAATAGCCGTCCGGTTAATTGAGATAAATAAATAATCTTGATTATTAAAGTTAAAATTGGTCAAAGTGCTCGAATAAATATTAGGCCGAACAAATTTCTACGGCTTAATCCATTTGAGATATGCAGTGAAGACCAAAATAAGTTGGACTAATTTAATTGGGCTAGTGGATCAATAAACTGGGCTAACTTAATTAGCCTAACGGATCAAAGAGTTGGGCTAGGTTGATTAGCCAAATGGGTTAAGGAATTATACAAGCCCAAATGTGCAGGCCCACTTCAAATAAATCCTAAAAAAAGAGAGTCAAATAATAAATATATTATTTCTCTTTTAAATTAAAATCATTTCCTTAAAAGAAGTACAAATCTTCCTACTTAGGAAATAAAATGAAATCAAGCCAATCAAATCAAATCAAGCCAATCAAAGATCTTATTTTAAAATCTTGTCATACTTGGCTCTTCTCTCCTTGATCCTATAAATAGAGACTCATATGAAGAAGAGAGAAAAAAAGAAAAGAAAAAGAGAAGAACATTTTGCTTGGCATTCTTCAGAGCTCTCAAGACTGTTCAAGAACTCAATCATTCTTCAACATCCTGTAGAGAATCATCAAACACCAAAAATTGTGCCGATTTCTTTGCAAGTCCACTACATCAAATCGTTCAGCAACTTAAATCACTCAACAAACCAAAACTCTTGGAGATTTTAAGGATCGAACTCCAAAGTTCAAGTCATCTTCAAACTTTGTTCTTCGGTTCATTCAACTTGAAGATTCAAAGAAAGTTACTGTTTGTGCGATTCAACAACAAGCATTCAAGCCGTTGGAACGCCAGCAATTCCGGAGATCGAATCAAAGGATTTTGTTCTTTTCTTATTTAAAGAGCATTTATTAGAGCACTGTACCCTTTCAATTCAAAATCAATAAAAGTATTATTTCGTGCATCCTTTTCGTCTTCTTTATTGCAGGACACGAATCTGTGTGTTACAATCATCATTATACCTTTCACATCAATGTCCTATTCAATAATGTATATACTAAATTCCAGCATGTATAACAAAAAAAAAAAGAAGCTAAATATCCTATTCGTCCATTTACTATGCATCCAAATTCTCATTTTGATGATAGAAACCCATAATTATTATATAGTTTTTTGTTATTCGTTAATCATAATCTACACTATCATAGGGAACTTGGGGAGGGGGATGAGTGCTTACGGGAATTGAACCATACCCAAGTGCATGAGAGTATAAGGGAGGCACCAACTGCACTCCACTCCACTTGACTTGCGAAATCCTTCATTTAATGAGCCATGATATGTAGATTATGCATCAATAAAAACTTAATTGCACATGGCATCTATACCAAATTTTCTTTAAAATAGATAGAGAGTCCAATTCTGACATTTCTTTCTTAAATGACAAATGGGATTGGATCAAGTTCTTTTCGATTCTAAACCCTAAACCTTAATTAGAGGTTAAGTTTTACCAAATCTAATGAACTAGGTAGATCACTTCTTGGGAGGGGAAAAAAGAATGAGACCAAATGACAAACTGGTAATTTATCATCAACATCATTTTTCAGTTTGGCTGGCAAATCGTATGATGAATTGATAGGCAAAACCAGATATGAAATCACAAAGTAATATATTTCCGACGTACCAAAAAAAGAAATCACAAAGTAATTAAGGGGGCTCAACTCATGTTCTAATATTAATTCCCAACCACTTGGAGGGGACGACATCTTCGTCCCTTTCTCAATCTGAAATTTCGATCGATTTTATCTAAGTCTGATGTATATGGATCCTACATGCTATGTGAGTGCGTTGTGTTTGTGTGTATGGTTACCTCCAATTAGGTCTCCTTTCCTTTTCCTTCACTTCCAAATCCAATAGCATGCAATGAATATATATACATTGGAGATGCATACTCTGCTATTACTTTAATGGAGCCAGAATGGAGTAAAATACTTTGAATAACACCAAATATTCGTTGTTTTTTTGTTTTTTTTTTCTTGTCATGATATGATTACCTCTCTTGTGGGTCCCAGCTATATGCGTGTCGAATCCTAAGTCACATAATGCATGGGCGGGTGTGGGTAGGGGAGCGTGAGCGCGAGTGTGAAAGTGTATCAAAAACCTTCCAAACAACTAAGATTTGGGAGTGCGAGGATTGAGGGCGCGAGTGCAGAGTGATGATTGAGTGCGGAAACAAAGTCCGTTTCGAAAGATTATAATGTGACTAAGGTTGAATCTATTTGCCGTTGTTATAAAAACAATTCGATTTTCGGGGCGGTTCCGGGAACCTTTTAAAAAACCCTTAAAAAAACATTCCATCTCAGCCCTCCATTTCAAAGGCTGAGA
>JAOTQK010050253.1:0-14421 GCA_025642025.1 Rhododendron ferrugineum | reverse complement strand
ACAAGCTGAGCATGAAAACGAAAAACACACAAACAAAGTACACTCTTTATTTCAAAGAACGGCAAAGTAAGCAATCAACCCATCCTTGCTTCCACATCCTTCCTTAGCCATTTTTGGTACCTTCCAATCAGCGCAATGGAGTAAAGCGGATCATTTGGCTCGGTCCTACGGTCTCCCCACGATCGTGCATAGCTCTGAAGGCCCGGAATGGTGAACGGAGGGAGACGAAGCACTTCAGACCCTGGCAGCAGCACCTCTTGGCTAAGTCCAAATTGACGAAGGATGCGGAAAGGCGAGTAGAAAGAAAAGCTTGTCAAGCCAGCCACAAGCACATGCGTTGAACCCATGTTGCCAATGGTCATAGCAGGAAGCCTCAGCTAATGGCATCGCCAACCAATATCGTCGTCTCCGACCGAGGCAAAGAAATCAGCCCAGTCATCTTCATTTTTGTACATCACTTGAAAGGGACGGTTCCACCCGCTTGCACGATACCACCAATCACTCGCTGGAGGCGTCAGCAGGTTCAATTTGTCACAGAGCCACATCTGTCAAAAAGAGAGAAAACAAGTAAGGAGCCAGATAGAGCATAAACCGAGTGTTGAGGTGAGATGAATGAGAGAAATAGGAAAAGGAGAGTTGAGTGAGGTCCTGACCTGCAGCAACAGCGGGCTACCCCCAAAAACCCTCGTGCGACCGACATGAACAACGTCTAACCCCATCAAAGTTTCCGCAAGAACTAAAGGAGCTACATCCTTGCGAGCCTCAATCTGAGCAGCCACCCCCACCAGTAAAGGACTAGGCTGACCAACGGAAGGAACCAGCAGAAAGGCCGCCAGGAGGCAAATGCAGCAGGCCATCATTCTACGGCCTTAGTACACGATGTCTATCAAGTCTCCAGGCGGGCTAAACATTTGTACAGTCGTGTGATGTTGATGGCATTGTCCCGAGTAAGAAACTCAACATAGTTACCGCTCACGCCTAACTTGGCCTTAAGGATGTTCTTCATGCCCTCCCGGATCATTGGAACGATCGGCTCAGCAGAGTCGTGACTTCCAAGATAGGCATGGAATTCTTCAACGGTCGGGCAAAGCTCTTGCAAACCAAAGCAAAAAACGTGCACTTCAGGATCCCAAAAGCGCGCCGCAAAATGCAGCAGCACTGGGCGGATCGCTACCTCTCGGAGATGCCTTAGAGCATAAAGGCGATGCCCTCGGAAATTCAGCCAATCGATGCCCTCAAGGCTGTCCAACCAAGGACGGAGCAAGGCTTGGTTTGGGATAGCCATGAAGGGTGGATATTCAAAAGGATGATGATGAAATGGGGTGTGAATGACTAGCCAAGGCAAAGCTTGGTATTTATAGGAGTTTGGAGGATGCAACATCACTTCCCCACCAGTCTTGAAACTCATCAATCCCACATTTTCAAAACCTTTGGAAAGATGAAAAAGTGTTGGGAAAACACAAATCTAGCATTGGGAAGCCATTGGCCCTGGGGAAGCAGTTGGCTTAAAGTCACTAGGCCTTGGAAAACAAGCATGCAGAAGAAAACAATGTGGGAAGATGACAGAGTGGCATTGGGAAGCAGCAGAAGACTGCAGATAGCAGCAGTCCCGAGCGCTCGGGAGTGCATTCCCAAGCGCTTAAGACCACTCTCGAGCGCTCGAGAGTGCTGCAGTTTGCAGCAGGTTTTGATTTGCAAGCTTTGGATCCTATGTTGCTTTGTTATTTCTGATGTCTTAAGCCAGATAACTCCTAATATGTTCATGGGGGAATGCGGTAGTGTTGGTTGTCCATCTTCCCACGTATTCAAGGATGTTCTATGAAAAATCCCCAAAGTCTTCAACATTTGTTTCCCGTGAGTATACCAAAATTCATATCAAGCGTATCCAATCGAAGCGAGCGACGCACGCAAGTCGTAACATGCATTAGTGACTGCGTGGCATGATCGAATGTGCACCGACGCTTTTTATTCAGAGTTCCGCTTTCAAAATGACCGAAAGTCATTGTTTTACCATGCAAACATCTTTGCGTGTTGAAATGCCCATCGTTGATTATACGATTTATGTTCGGATGCGTTCGTGTCTTATTCTCATGTTCAACCACTTGAAAGTTAGTCTTTCTTTCTTTCTTAATCCAGTGTGTTGTGTCCGACCGTGGGCACTTAAAGGGTTACTGATGTCAAAGTTTTTCGTTGTTTTAAGAGTATTGGTTCAAATTCGCATGCTCTTTACTTTCTTTCAACAACTAGACGGAAATATTTCATAAAATACAATTCTGTATCGTGAGTAAAACCAAATGGAAGAAAAGTACGAGATTTCATAAATAAAAGCGGTATTTACAATGGACAAAGAGGGAGGTACATGAACTGGGGCAAACACATGTTCAATCCTAACTACCGAGGCACGCAGGCCCAAAACAAAACCAAGGCACGCAGGCCTGAGAGCTACAAGCCTACAACTATGGTGGCACGCAGGCCTATGAACATGGAAGTAAAACAAAGACTCGGAGCTCAGGCGCGGCGGATCCTCTTTCGCTGTTGCTTTTCCGACTCGCTACTCTCAAGCTCAATGCTACCGTCATCGCTATCATTGCCTGAGTCATCGGGAGAACTGGAAGCAGCACTCGAGTTCGACGTCTCCGCGACACGAGACTCGGAAGGCTCGTCTGTATCCTCCGAGTCCCCTCCTGACTCCTCTGGCTCCTCGCGAGCAGGTCTCTGCTGGGGCATCACCCTGGGCAAAACCTCGAACTGTTTGGCCTCCGTGGCAGGCCGTGACGCTCTCTGTATACCCCGACCTCTCGTGCTAGCGGAAGCCGAAGAGCTCGTGGTAGCCTGTGGCTGACCGCTAGCTAAGCATCGTGGCTGCATCTGCAAATCATAAGCATCATCTCATTTCATGCATATTTAAAAGTTAATTGTTTATTGAAATATGAAACGTGCATGCACTTTTGTACCTGAGGAGCGACAGGTGAAGCCGGCTCCGGAGCGAGTCTAGTCTGGAGAGCCCTCCCTTTCGCACACTTCTTCAGCAAATGGCCCATCCCCACCATCAGCATCACCGCCGTCTCTGCCCACTCTCGTGGCACCTGCGATGTTCAAAAATCAAAATCTGCAAGTGGTAAACATTCAAAGTACAAGGAAAGCAAAATCGTGCATATACCTGAGCAGGAAGCCGCATCGACGGCTGTGGGAGGCGTGGTACGTCTATCACCTCCCGCACCCCGGAAGAGCTAGTCACGCCTGTCGTCCACTCTAGCCTCGGCAGCACAAACGGAGCTGGAACCTCAGCTGACTCTGGAACCCCCGTGCTGCCCTCTCCTCTGCCTGAAGGACCAGCGCCTCGCCCACCGGCAGGAAGCCTGGCACCCCGTCCTCTACCCCGTGTAGACCGGCCATCGCGGCCTCGTGCTTCAGCCTCTCCTTCGGCACCTCGCTCTCCGGCCTCAACCTCAGCCACTCGTCTCTCAAGCTCCCTATCCACGCCTAGGCTCATGACTTGGTACCTGTCTCTGTAGGCTGCGTAGTCCAGCGTGCGCCGTAGGTGTCTCTCCAAGTCAGTGTCAGGCACGGTGAACTGCCCGAGCTCCGCGAGGGTGTAGCTCTTTGTCCTCTGGACGCGTGGAGGAAGTGGCCCCGGTACTACAAACGCTGGAAGACCGAGCGAGTGTTGAGTCACCTAATCCCCCAAGTACCACTGCCAGCCCAAGGGGCACTCTAACAAAACCTGACTACGAGTCACCTCCCGGCTCCTCAAAAGGAAGTCAGCCTCAAGTCTGGCCCAGCGGTCCCAGTAAACCTGCGTTCAATTTTCTGACATTAATAAATATACTTATCAAAAAGGCGTGAGAAAGAAAGAAAGAGGCATGAATCGTACCGTGACGCCCGTCAAGTTATCCAGCCAGCGCCGGAAGGTCATCACTTCCTCTCTCCGTTCCTTCGTCCTCCTGTACTCTTTACCCCACGCAAGCCCGCGAGGGAGTAAGAGCGGATCCCTGCACGTGTTCTCAGGAGGGAACATCCCCAGAACCTCGTAGGCCCAAAGCTGCAGGTTTTGGAATGCAAATCAACTCAATCTCAAGTGCGTATTTCAATAAATGAGCAATAAAAAGCAGTCTAAAGCATAGATTATACCTCGACTAGCCGCCAGTACCCGCCAACAGTATCACCAACTCCGCGCGAGGCCGCCCCCAGAAAGCAGTACAGTGTGCATAGGGCAGCACCTCCCCAGTCGAACCTCCCTGCCTGCCTCAGGTCGACCAGGCATGCCAAGTAACAGAGGTGAACGCGGCTCTGCCTATTCAGGAACAGAGAAGCCCCGAATAGGTACAGCAGGTAAGCTCTGGCCATCTGGGCCGCCTCCTCGTCGTCTGCTGGCTCGTGGTCCTAGTACTCCACGAACTGACCATACACCGCCATCCCCTCGCTATGACGTGGGACCCGCCCGAGAAACCACCGCAAGGCTGCGTCGTCTAGCACTATGCTCGAGTCGTAGGGGATAGGCTCTCCTCCAACCCTGAGCCCCGTGATCGCTGCAAAGTCGAGAGGTGTCACCGTCATCTCCCCGAACCGGAAGTGGAACGTATTGGTGGTGTCCCACCACCTCTCTGTCAACGCCGTCAGCACAACACGGTCTACCCTCACCACCGTCATCAGCTGAATGAATGGTCCAAAGCCCGCCTCCTCCACCAACGCCCGTACTCTCTGAGGTAGCGCCTTGAAGTACTTCAGCAAGCTCGCTGACCCTCCGTGGCCGTATATGTCCATGGTGCGCTGTGTCAACAGAGTAAAGAAATAGCATCAATATCGACTAAGCAATTTGCAAAGGACAGTATTTCTAAAAATGCAAGGATTAAAATTGTCAAATCTTACCGTGGTCCAGCCTGAGGAGATGTGCTGATCGCGATCCCGAAGAAGCAAATCCTCCGGGTAATCGGCCCGAGCAGGGACGTAGCCTACCATCCCCACTGGCTCGAAAAAGTGAAGCCGTGGAGCGTAGGTCGCTGGGGCAAACTTAGGCCGATCCCCCGCCAGATAGGCCCTGACCTCGTCCACCGCGATGACCCGCTCCTCAGCCACCACCTTGGCCTCCGGTCCCTCTGCATCCATCCTGTCCACCTCCGGCTCCTCCACCTCGGGTACCGCCATCTCCGAACCACTTCTCCCCCCGTCGCTAAGCAAAGCTCCTAGTAAAAACGCCGAGGTCTGATCCTCGGGCATCCTAGTGTCCTTCAGCACCGCCGCGATGTCAGAATCGAGGCCAAGAGCGTCTAGGATGTCTCTTAGCCCCGCAGAATCCAAGAAGTCCCCCGCCTCGAATGGGACTGGACGCGACGCCCCAATCCCACTATCTCCACCCCTCGGAACTACCGCTGTCACCCTCAAGACAGGAGTCGCGGTGACACAGCCAGCTGTCATCACCTCACCGCTAGCATCTACCCTCCGTTCATCGCCGACCCGCTCAGCGGCCACGAATAACTCCTCCACGGTAGGAGTGGGAGGAGTACCCGTAGCACCTCCGCTACCCGTGCCATCCCCGCCACTCGTGACCAGGCCGCCGCCTCGGTGCACAACCTCATTGTCGCCTGCACCCCTCACCACCGCCACGTCTCCGCCAGCACTCATCGTTGCCTCTGAACCTCCATTGATGTCACCCACAGCTGCTGGGTTCTCACCAGCGATCCTTCCGTTGCCGGACGCGGCTTGGCTGCCACCGCCCTCACCCATCGCCGCCGCGCCACCCACAGCGGCCTCCACACTGCTGGGCGCCGCCCTCTCTCCACCACTGGCCATTTCCCTTCCTCCTTCTTCCCAAGATTTCTTCTTCCCCCTAATTCGAACCTCCTGGCACACGATTGCCCACCGGAAGATCGAAGAGATCTCGAGATCTCCGAACCGAGCCGTTTTGAGAGAGAGGCTGAGTGTGAGAGAGAGTTTGGCCAAGAGAGAGAGGGAGAGATCGACGGAGAGAGAGAGGGAAGTCGTCTGAGAGAGAGAGAGGTCGTGCAGAGTCGAGAAGGAGGAGTGATTCTCTGGTTCTCGAGCGCTCGAGAATCAGAGTTTAAAACCCCAAATCTAATGAGGAAGACGAAAGGACCGTGGGCCCCCTGCAGCGGTCCCGAGCGCTCGACACCACTCCCGAGCGCTCGGGAGTAATCCAGAGCGCTTGGCTCTGTTTTCCACCACCGTGCCATGTTTTCACAGGCCTGTACATTTCACCTTTCTAATGCTCATTTGTCTCTCAAACCTTTTTACAAAATCAATCTCAGTCCTGATCTTGTCCATGTCGAGATAGAATGATCGGCGACACATTTACTTCATTTTGAATCACTGCTTGATAAACGCACTTTATTGCCGATAAAAATAGTCTAATGCTGCTAGTTTCAACATAAGTTCGCAAATATCTTACCCCAGCAGGTGATGTATTATTCTTGTTTCGTCCGCCAAACAGAGCAACAGGCGGACTCTCTATGCACTTATCTTATCAACGTCTTATCAATAATTTTTCTTTTGCATGCATTACACGTGTTTGCACTTGCCCCAAAGAACTACGCTGGTCTGATCCCTGCAGAAAAGGCTACGTAGGCAGTCTGAAAGGATGCGACCTCGTGCATTGAATGCTTGTATTTGCATTTTTTTTTTTGAATTAAGGATTCGGTTTGGCTCGAATTGGGCCGTCTCAATCTTTGGACGTCACTCGTATCCAGACATTTTACCGAATAATGCCCAAAGAGGGGCAACTGTAGACACCCCAATTTGGACTCTTCGAATTTCCTTAATTTGTGGTCCGGAGGCTCCCCGATGATGAATTTAGACGAAACAAGCCTCGAACCAACTAGAACCATGCTTCTTGGGGGATTTTAAAAGGTGAAATAAAATGTACAAATCAGTTTCAAGCGCTCAGGAGTGTTCCCAAGCGCTCAAAAGCATTTTCTAAAACCTTGGGCCTGGACCACTCTCGAGCACTCGAGAGTGACAGTCCCAAGCGCTCGAGACCACTCCCGAGCGCTCGAGACCTCTGTGCTGCCCAATGGGTGAAAAAGTTTCCCACTTTCCATGCAACACATCATTACGGCCGTTTGAGCCAGGGATTTCCCTGCAGAGTACTCCACCTCAGGTGGCAGGAATCAAATCTGGAGGATTTTCCCTCCCAATTTCAAATAATTTTATTTCATTTCTTCCAAATCAAAACCATGGGTTAAGTTTTTCTATAAAAACCCTGATTCTGGCAGAGAGAGGGGACGAAATCCTGACCTCAGAAACCCATTTGATTATTCAGAAACCACTCTCTACTTGCAAAATCAACTTCAATCAAAAGGTTTCCAAAAAACAAAAACCCAACAGAAAAGACCAATACTTCAAAAAATGCAAGGAGTTCAGAACACTTTGGCTTTCTGGTTTCTTGCATTTCATTTCATCACCTTTCAAACTCACTCAAGAAGCAAAGTTCTCTCTAAAGGTAGAAAACCTCTCTACTTTGGGTTCTAGGCAAAGGGCTGTTATTCCCTTCTGAGGGAGGCTTTTTAGCCCATCCAAGTCTTCAATACTGGTTGTGTGGTTGAAAGGCCTTGGTGTAAAAACAAGAGCAAGGGGATCACAAAACTTACTTTTGAAATCTACTGGAAACACTCTCGAGCGCTCAGGAATGCTCCCAAGCGCTCGGGACTGTTTCCAGTTCCAGTCCCTGTATTTTTGGTGGATAGTAGGGGTGATTGAAATGTATCCTCAGATGAAATAGTCTGATTGTGGCATGTTGACGCAGGAAATCTATTTCTTCAAAACAGAAACATCTCTCACTAAGTCTCAAGTAAAAATGAGATCTTCAAATGTTAAAAAGAGGTTTTATTTTCATAAGGATAGATCCAAGATGTCAGCATACCAAAATAGGCTCATTTCCCATTAAAATGCAATCTGCTGCTGAGCTCACTTCCGAGCGCTCGAGACCACTATTGAGCGCTCGGGAGTGACTGCATGTAATTACATTTCATTGCTTCCCGTATCTTGCCATTCTTTTGATCTTTAACATGCAGGGACATGCCCATTTTGTGCAAAGAGAGCATATCTGCCGTCATAAAGGCAAAGAAGCATGACCAAGAAGATTGAAGCCCACTTTCAATCTGCTAAGCCCTCTGCTGAGCCCATGATGTTTTTAAAACAATTTTAGTTTTGGCATTATATCCTGCCTGTGCCTAACAAAATTTGCAGGGATGGACAGCAACACTCCCAAGCGCTTGGGAGTACTCCCGAGCGCTCGGTAGTGAAGTCAGTGGCAGTAACCAGTTTTCCTGCTATTATGCATTTGTTCATCGTTAATCCACCATTGCATGTACACTGGCACCAGCATACACTTCATACTTGATATGCCTGCAGATATTTGCTACATGCTTTAATGAAATAAAAGATTTTCGAAAAATCCCACAAATGTTTAGTAGAGACCGATCTCGCATCGGGCGAGGGGGGTGCCGTAAAACCCTTCCCCCCTAGTAACATGGCTTCCGAATCCTAAGCGAATCTCTGGTTTTCAATTCAAAAATCAATTTTTAATCAAAACGGTTTCTCGGGTGGCGAACCATAAATTCGGGTGGCGACTCATCAAATTTTTTCGACTCAATTCAAAACGGTATTTTTCGGGCCGCCCCGATCCACCCGGGGCTGTGGTAGCCCACACTTAGGACATGAGTAAATGTTACCTTACTGAAGTGGGGAATAAGGTCTTCCAGATCCTGGTGATACGGCTTTAGTTTTTCCTCATTGACCTTCCAATCACCATTTGCTTGGGATACAACCAAGTTCGATTCTCCTACAACCTCTAGCTTTTCTATACCAATCTCGATGGCTGCTTCCATGCCCACGATGCAAGCCTCGTATTTTGCCTGATTGTTGGTGACTTCAAAGTTGAGCTTAAAAGTGAGTGGGATATGCAACCCGTCAGGTGAGATAAGTAGTACACCAATTCCAAACCCTTTCTGGTTAGCTGCTCCGTTGAAGTACAGCTGCCAAACATCTTCTGCCGTCATCATTATGTCTTCGTCAGGAAACTCGAACTCAGCATCTTCTCCTCTGCTGACTGGGCAGTCTGCTAGGAATTCAGCAACAACCCTTCTTTTTACCTACTTTCTGGTGACGTACTTCAATTCGAACTCAGCCAGCATTAGCAGCCATCGTGTCATCCATCCCGTGAGGGCCGGCTTCTCAAACAGATACTTTAAAGGATCCATCTGAGATATTAGCCTCACCGGGTAAGCTAACATATAGTGTCTCAACTTCTTGGAGGCCCAAACGAGTGCCCAGCATGTCTTTTCCAGCGAAGTATAACGTTCTTCGGATCCGACCATCTTCTTTTTGAGGTAGTAAACGGCTCTTTCAACCCCATCATCTCCTTCCTATGCCAGCATGCACCCCATCGAGGATGGAGTGACAGACAGGTATAGGATCAAAGGTTTTCCCATTACGGATGGTGTTAGTACTGGAGGATTTTGCAGATAGGTTTTTATAGTTTCGAAGGCCTTTTGGCATTTATCATCCCACGCGAACGGTACCCCTTTTTTGAATAAGCGGAATATAGGTTCGCAGGTCAATGTCAGCTTCGCAATGAATCTGCTGATGAACTGCACCTTGCCAAGAAAGCTCCTTACATCCTTTTCGGACCGCGGTGGCTCCATTTCCATAATGGCCTTAATCTTTGACGGATCAACTTCGATGTCGCGGGTGGTGATCATAAACCCGAGCATCTTCCTTGTAGTGACCCCAAACGTGCACTTGGCAGGATTAAGGTGCATCCTATACTTTTTGATTCTCTCAAAAAACTTCCTGAGCGCGGGCAAATGCCCTTCTCGCTCCTTCGCTTTGACGATCATGTCATCCATGTAGACCTTTACTTCCTTATGAATCATGTCATGTAACAGGGCGGTGGCGGCCCACTGATAGGTAGACGCGGCATTCTTCAATCCGAATGGCATGACTCGGTAGCAATAAGTTCCCCACTCAGTGATAAACGTGGTTTTCTCCCGGTCTTCGGGTGCCATGAGGATTTGATTGTAGCTCGAGAAGTCGTCCATGAAGGACAGTATTGCATGTCCGGCGGTGTTGTTGACCAACACGTCAATGTGCGGTAACGGGAAATCATCCTTTGGGCTTGCTTTGTTTAACTCCCTGAAGTCAACACAGACTCTAATTTTGCCATCCTTTTTAGGGACGGGGACAATGTTTGCGACCCACTGAGGGTATTCTGTCACTATTAAGAATCCTGCGTTGATCTGTTTAGTGACCTCCTCCTTTATCTTAAGTACCCAGTCTGGTCTCATATGTCTTAACTTCTATTTTACCGGTTTTGCATCAGGGTAAAGGGGAATCCGGTGCTCCACAATCTCATGATCGATTCTGGGCATATCGGCGTGCGACCATGCAAAAACATCCACAAATTCTTTAAGCAAATCTGTGAGAGCTTGGCGCTCTTTTGTAGATAGCACGAAACCGATCTGGACTACTCGAGGATTCCCTTCATCCCTCAGATTTATTGAAACAACTTCTTCTTTTATAGGCTGAGCATGCCTCTCGTCTCCCTTTCGATTAGGGATCGAATTTCTTTGGGGATGTCCCCATCGAGATCGATCTCTTCATCATTAGGGTCGACACAATTTATTTCAAAGTTAGGAAAGTAAGCGAAATTCAAAATACAGAATCTGAGGAGCTAGGCCGAGAGGCACCAACTCAGACTCAACAGACTCAGAAGACTCAGAGGACTCAGACTCAAACTCGGACTCAAATTCAGACCCATACAAGTTGCATTCGGTATGAAAGTCCAATTCTTGTAGTTTCCAATAGCATCCATGATGAGTGAAGTTGGATCTTCGGGGGCCTCTTGCCCTAGCATCAGCACTTCTGCTTCCGTGGCTATACCCATTGGTTCATCCTTCCCAAACAAGATCGCTAGACTACCCATAGTGAAGACCTCAATCCAATCAACCGGCTTTTCCTTCTTTTCCACCGGCTCAATCTCTTCCTCACTTTCAGGCTAAACATCGTTGGCGAATATCTTTAATCCTGGCAGCAAGGTGTTGGTTTCCTTGTCCCAAAACGGCTCTAGTTGACCTTGGTATATCTGTTTTACCTTTTCCTTAACAAAGTAGTCTTCCAACCGGTCTCCCCTTTTCACTTTCCTGTCATCTGAGGGCAGATATCCTAGACCTGCTGTACAAATCAAAGTCCCGCGAGCTTCAAACTTTGCGGGGCCCTACAGGTTCTTTCCTAGCCCCAGCCTTGGCATATAGGACATCTTCTTCATTATCTTGATGGCAACATTATTGATGACAAAGTCATTATCGATCCTGACCGAGAAGACGGATTTGGAGATATCCAATGAAAAACCTCCCCAGGCAATATCCTCCTCCCCGTGTTGAATTTCCAAGAGCGGGGCATTGTCTTCCACAGGGGCGCGAATTCCGGAGTCTCCATGGATGGTGAGCATCCCGGTCTCAAGTCCCAATCAGACTTTCTGGTGGAGTGTAGAAGGCACAGCCATGATATCCGGTCGGTGCAGCCAAGGTTTTCCTAACAGCAAGTTGAAAGAGGCGGGGATGTTCACTACGTGAAATTCCACTTCGGTTTGATATGACCCGAAAGTCATGGGAAGCATGAGAGTCCTTACTACGTCCCGACAGGTGTTGTCGTACGCTCGGACCTTGACTTCTGATGGAGAGAAGTCCTTATTTTTGCACCCCAAGCAATAGGCAACACGAAGTGGGCAAACATTGATTGCTGACCCATTGTCGATCAGGATTACGAGAACCCATTTTCCATGGCATTTTAGGGTGACATGCAGCGGCTTGTTATGGTCAGTTCCTTCGGCAGGCAAGTCTCGATCAGTGAAAGTTATGGCATGTTTAATGGGTATGGTCTTGATAAGCGCCACAAGTTCATCAGGGGTTATGGAGGAAGGAACTTTTAGGTGAGAGAAGGCTTGGATGAGTCCTTCGCGATGGCGAGTGGAGTGAACAAGCACATCCCAAATAGACATCTTGGCATGAGTCTGTTCGAGTTGTTGCTTAATCATTCCTTCGGGATTTTTCTCAGGACGGGAAGGCTCTTTGGCCGGTGGAGCAAAAGGTTGGAAAGTGTTCTTGGTCGGGGTAACAAAAGGGTCAAAAGGTTCTTTGGCTAGTGGAGCTAGAGGGTTGGAGGATTCTCCGTCTTGGAGGTTAGGGGGTTGGTAAATTCGGCCACTCCTGGTCAAATGACTGATTTGACGATACTTTAATTCTTCATCCCATAGATTTGCAAGGGCCTTGCGCTTGCTTCCAATGGTTGTATCGCGGAGATCAGCAGCCAGGTCAGCGATAACCAAGTCATCCCAAAGGTCTTCGGGCTTCCATTTTTCAGCCTCCATTACTGCCTTGTTTACGATCCACTCCTCATTTCCCACTTTTATGTTGACAATTTCAGTGTTCGCCCATGAGCTTGCCTTAGCCCCTACTTCGTCCTCCCACAGGTTCATCATGGCAACATCGGCGTCTTCGAGAGAGATGACCGATGGCTCCAACTTGACCTCGTCTACAAGGAAATCCATCGGGTTAAACCCATTACTAGCTACCTCCTCTTCAGGCTCCGGGAGAGTAAGGCCCACATTGCCGTGTAGATCGATGTTATTGAAATGAGAAAAGTCTGGGCAAAGCGGGTTGAGTTCCGGCCAATTACCAGCCAATGCTTCGGGTTGGCATTCTTCAGTAAACATTGTAGGTAAGGAGAACATATCAAGAGGATCTCCCATAGCTAGCAGTGGGCATGCATTTGGGATCGGGTTCCATTCAGGAGGTTCTTGAGGGACCCAGTACTCCCAGTTCTGGCCTTCGAACATCATGTACAAGGAGAATCCGTCAAGAGGGTCGGCATGAATATTTTGCCTGTCAACTTCCCATCCAGGCACGAACGGTGGTTCAACAATTCTCTGGACATTGGCACCTTCGAATTCCTCCCAATCAGAAATCAAATTTCCCCAGGCGTTTTCCCCTTCCCACAGGAAGCAAAGGGCAGTCTCTTCGGGGATTGCCACAACTGGTTTTGGCTTGGTATGAGGGACGATGAAAAGGGTTGGGTTGAATTCTTGAGAGTTTTGGCCAGTGGCTAGGGTGATTTGGTTAATGCGGAAGGGAGCGTTGCATTGTGTTGTGGCAAAGGGTTTGAAACGGTATTTGGTTTGTCTGGAGGTGGGGTATCAATGACCTTATTAACAATGAGATTTTGGATCTCATGACGAAGGCGGATGCAATTGTCGGTGCTATGGCCGGGCATTTGGTGGAAATCGCAGTAGACACTTTGGTTCAGGTTTGGTGGGATAGTTTGTGGTGGTGAGAGAGGTTTCAACACCCCGACTTCTGTGAGTTTTTGAGTAGAGCAGACCTAGGGGTACTGAACAGGGTAAAGACTCAGTTTTGAGATTTTGGCATTTCGGAGATTTGGTTAACTTCCACAGGCTTGGTGGCTAAGGTTCCTGTCTGATTGGCATTCCCGAAGAGAACATTGCTATTTCCTGAGTATGCTCTTTTGGACTTTGATCTCATGTCCCTTTTTTCCGAAGTACCATCCCGTAAAGCTTCTTCTACAGCCAGACCAGAGTCGTAAAAGGTTTCAAAATTTGGGGTTGCTTGGGAAAGAACCGTGTATGGGGCGAAAGAGCCTAGCAGATTCTTGGTTATAATTTGTATCTGTTCCTTTAAGTCAAGTTTGTTCTGCATTTGAGCGGCCTTGGCCCTCCACCGTTTCACAAAATCAGCGAAACTCTCCTTTTCGCCCATCTTGGTGCTTTCTAATTCCCTCGTGGTCATTTTCAGGTCGACATTGAAGTCATATTGGGCCACAAAGGTTGTCCCAATGTCTTCCCAAGTCCTTTTCTTAGATGGTTCAAGAGTGAGGAACCATTGCAAAGTCGGGCCGGACAGAGACTCATGGAATAGTTGAGCCATGGCTTCCTTTTCAATTCCTCGCATGGTAAGGGATTGCTTCGTTCGTCGATATATAAAATAAGATCACCCCAAGCGTAGGGTATAAGCGTCCAATTGAAGCATAATAATCAGGAAGACCGGGATCGTACCCAAGGGAATAATTATATGGCTTTGCTGGATTGTAGAAGTAGCAAGGGTTTTCGGCTTTTAGTCAGCCAACTTTGTTTTGCTTTGCGGTGGAAATGGAAAGGGCTAAATTTAAAAGCGAATAAACTTGGATAAAAAGCAGGTTAGGTCTAGGAATTACTAACACCCACGACTCGAGCAAAACTACGTTTCTCACCTAATTACACGGTTTAAGACACTCAACTAAGGCTCTTAACCCGGAAGATAGGATGGTTCGATTACCGAGCTAGCTCTAGAATTTATTTAGCAAACACCTCGAGCGACAGAGCTCCAAGCATCATGTGTGGTAAGTAGGCGATGC
>JAOTQK010050220.1:0-14434 GCA_025642025.1 Rhododendron ferrugineum | reverse complement strand
TGAGGAGGATGAGGGTGAAGGGGGAAAGAGAGAAAACCTTCGAGATCTATAATCGAGAGATTGAAAAATCCCACGATGGGGAGAAATTCCTCCCCTCCCGTCACCCATTGGGGCATAAAACCCTGGGGGGAGGGGAAGGAGAGAGATAGGGGCGGTGGCTTCTTTAGGGTCAGAGAGAGTCATTATTATAGCTTAATAGGTACAAAACTAGCTTATATGGCAAAATGTGTAAAAGTTGGTACAGGCTTTGAACCCTTTCCCAGAATTAAAAAAATCGATTAGCGAAATTACGCAAAAGTGGTTTCATATCAGTCGAATGAAATTGTGATAAACCTTGATTTATCCATAGATTCGTATCATTTTTGCAAGAATCATGAATCGAATTGCAATTCGAATCGTGAATTGCACGATTCACTATTGATTATGTATAAACCTTAATTCACCTCCAAATTGGCATCTTTATAAGTAAATCGTGAATTGAATCATGCGATTCTGAGTCTCTAGCAACTATGCTCCTTAGCTGCAGCTAACTACTGCTCTAAAATCAAGAGGAGGTTATTCATCTAACAAAGTCTCAACAAAATTGCAAAAGCGTTCATCAACCGACTAAAATTTGACCCAAAACATATGTAAAATGACCAAATGGAGATGCTCTTACATAACTTATAACTATATAGCACGAATGCAGGGATCAATCCCTCTGCAAAGAAAACCTGACAGAAATTATCAACTAAGACAAAATTTGCAATTCAGTCTAGAGTTGATCACTTCGTACATAGTTACAATCACAGAGGGGGTAAAACAAAGAAGGGATTTGCTGTTTTCCGACTAACAAATCTATGAACCTTATACAGATTTATTGTTTGCTTTACATTCTACAAAGAATGAATAATGACTGATGATACATACAGTGCCTAAATAAGAAAAAAGGAGGGTTTACGCTATTCCTTTCCCCCTTTCATCCAACGCCTGCACATAAAATCAAAAGAGTACTTCAATGTTAGTGAAATTGTTCCACTTATGGGATCAAAGATTCAAAAAAAGGTAGGTCAAAATGGCTTATCATGCAATTAGTTAGAAGTAAGTGTGACGAGAAATACTAATATATCTGCAGTGCCTTCAAAAAAATTCCAAGAGCTCGAAACACAGAGTGAAAATGACATGAGGGTTACAAAGCTCTATATGTATCCTAATCATTATAAAATATGCGATATTTTACCAGACTGGTGCAAAACACAGTTCTGCTCCTAATAAATAGTAATATGAACTATATAGTTCAGTGAACTATAGTTCATATTACTCCCTATCTGCATTCATGATCAGAACAGAGAAGCAAAACTGTTGAGGGCATCTTTTAAGTGTGTTGACTATTCTAGAGACTAATTGTTAATGAGATTGGAGCATGAGATTTTCACATTGAACAATGTAGAAACAATCCCGAAATTTCAACGAAGCTAAGTTGCAATTGACTTGTTTCAATAGAAAAAAAAAATGCCGTCTATGGAAGAATAGCACAAATGTCAGTGAACTACAAACCATACCTTCCTTTGGAACATTCTCATGGTCAATACAAGAGTATCACGCATTCTGCACATCCAAGTACATAAAGTGCACCACATCAGACATCAATGAACATATCGAGAGGGCAACACATCTTGGATTCCAACAATTTCTCCTTTCTTTATGTATATCTAAAGATTGATCTTCTGAGATATAACTCAAAGTGAATAGTTTATAAACAGACATATAAGTGCAGTAGGATCCAAACATTACAAATGTGGCAACAAGACTCAACAGTAGAATTCCAATGCCCATGAGATACATGAACCAAAATAAATAGTGAAATGATGCATTTGGTATTGACATGGATATAAACCCCTTAAAAGCGAAATCCTATTTCGTATCTTTACTTCGATGGAGGTTTACATTCTCATTCATTTATTTTACTTGTACAGATGACGAAATAGGATCGAGTTTTTTCATCTTCTAATAGACATGACATAATGAGAACTACATCAAAGATTCAACAGAAAGTCCAACAACACATACACAAGGCTGTAACAAGCCTAACTATCACATTAGTGACGGCGTCATTGACTAAAAGAGGGAGCTGAAGACTGAAATCAAGACCTTAACAACTGAGGCATTAATAATGCTAAACAAATGCCACTGAAGACTGAACCACATGGGTAATAGGAGACATAACAAGTTCTTCATAGTTCTCCCTTAACTGATTGTAATCTTATTGAGCTTAGAAAGGTGCAACACCACAATGACACGATATGGGAAAATGAAGAAAATGAATTTCAAGACCCAATAAAGATAACTTCCATAAGATGGTATCATATCGAACATCGTTATACATATTGAGCAGATGTGAAGAGCCAGTTGAGCATGTTAAAACAAATTGAGTAGAGAGCCCAATAGGAATTTTCATCTGCAAAGTTATTTATCAGCGACAACATTACAAATCACACCATGCTTCCTAGGGGAACTTCATGTGGAAATATTTATCATGTCAAGGAGCATTCCGAAAATCTTCTCACACACAGAGACAACTCAATATCGTAAGGTGTTAAGTATTTCTCATGTCTTTAAGCATCATAAGTTGCGACTATATTTTCTTCTTGCGTCACAAGTCTACTAATTAACTATCTTTGGCTAATTAAACTAGCAGGCCAGCTTTGTACGGAGATTTTAAGGAAATAAAGGTTTACAAACATACCAACCTGCGGGGTAAATTTATGTTTTAGGTGCAGGGCCATAGCTAGATAATTTACCTTGAGGAGACTTAGAGCATGGACTTTACAAACACGAAATGTGGTTCTTGTAATCTTATCCCTTCCAAGATTAACTTGAGAAAAACTAGAGAATTTTATTGAACATTGACATAAAAATTTAAAGTAGAGGTGAAGGAACTTCCCTAGTTTTAGAGATCTTGCAACAGAAAGGAATGATAAGAACACTCTATAAGTTGTTAGTCACAGAAAGAAAATCAGACATCAAAATAACCTAAAGAAAGCATTTGCTAGGCTTTTCAGAACGAAAATGTTTGATAACGAATTGTAGAGTACAATATGCATGCAAGGTGGGCAATGGCTATGATGCTCCCCAGCGGTTTGGGAGCATGATGCTCCCAATTGTTCCCAACCGTTGGATTGTATGAGTGGATCTCAACCATTGGTCTCAACCATTCATTGTCAAAACATCTCAGTAGTAAGTGTAGCCATACAATGTAGTAAGTGTAGCCATATAACATAATACATGTTGCCTTAGAAAATGGTATGTAAACCCTATTTTTATGGCAAGTAATATTGCAATTTTTTGGCGGAAAAATAGTAAAACCATCTCGTTTTTAGCAAATCCACCTTACTTTTTGTGGGTTGTTTTGATCTAACGGCCATCATTTACATATTTTTTCAATCTAAGGGTCTATATTCAATGGGAGCATCTGCTCCCATACCACTTGGGAGCGTGGCATGACCCTCAGCCTAATCTAGAATGTCCAACAAGTTGACTTCTATGAGTTTTTAAAGAATCATCATAACTTTAATCATTTGAAGCAGCTCACAAACTAAATCCTTGAATCCCTACATCGCCTTCAGAATTATCTTTTCAAGGCAATAAACAAAAGTGAAAAACATACCGATATATCTTTAGAGAATTTCTCTGCAATTAAAGTATCTTGGGAATTGTTATCCTTGATTTGGTAGCCTGAACGTTTCAAAATGAGAGTTGTTGGCTCCCAAAACTCCGAAGAATCCATCTGTTGAAAATATCAATGCAATTGAAAGATAATTAAGACAATCATTTTAATGCTAATCTTTAAAGAATCGGGTCAAACAAAAGGTATACATCCATTTCATCTTTTAAGGATAGAAAAATTAACAGAAGATTAAAATCTCAATTTACGTGGAATGATGATCCTATTGTTTCAGTCTCAAGCAAGAGTATAAAAGGAGCGAATGTAACCATGGGTGTATGTATATTGTCCGCAGGTGTAAGCTGCTCTGAACATACACACATTTCAGCCACATCCATCTTATGTTTACTCTCAACCATTCAGGAGTACAAAGAGAATCAAGAACCTTTTTGGTTTTGGGGAGATCATGACTATTTCATTAAATGCGCCAAAAGGGGCACACACCAGGAGTACACTTAAGAAAATATCAGCCACTCAATATCTACAAAGGAAAGGTCTGCTACAAATTCAATAGAAGATATATATGAATCCAGCAATAAAAAGAGCCCAGTTGAGCCTAAGATAACCAAATTGGCCTTTTAAAAAAAAAAAAAAAAGGTTTATCTACCCTTTCCCTCCAATAGCACATCATAGATAGTGGAGCAACTTTTAGAAGAAGAGTCCATAAGAATATGATTTTGGCCTTCTTTCAACATCAAAATCAAAGTTTTGCAAGTCTAGTTCATTCAACCGAGGTCCCCTCTCATAACACTGTCTACAACAATTGTTCACACAAATGCACCACTTAGTGGTGGACAGAAGGGGCTCTGCAACAACTCTAAACTTTCAAGTTATCTCATTTTCTTATGCATATTATGATATAATCATAAAATTTTGGTGTTTTGCCACTTAAAAATCTTGATAATCCCTCAGAACCGAAAAACATAGGCATCCAACCCTCTCTTTATCAAATTCCTATGACGGTACCACTTCCCCCTAATCTCCACTTCTTCCACCAAGCTCCCAATGTGGTTAAGTTAGCAAGGAGTATTTACCATCTCGTGTAGGAACTTCCAGTTTCCATCACCACCTTTCAATCACAAAGACCGGGCACTCTATCCCTGCCAGATTTCCCCTATCAATTCAGTTTGCCTTTTATCAACCTTGACCTCCTCCCCCAACATGGTTTCCCCTTGCTTTAGGTTCCCTCTCCTTGCATATCAATTCCTCTGTCAAATAGTAACCAATATGTTGATAAAAACCATTAAACTTACACTTACAAAAGCATTTGATTCATGATTGTAACATCAAGATGGAGAGTACCAATTGTGATAGATATCAAACATGCAGGGAAGCACGCGAGCGTGGGAGAGAGAGAGAGTGCTCTATTCTTCCAAAAACTTTAAAACTTATCTAAAGCGTCATAAGGTCTCTCTTTGGTAATCTAAAACATCAAAAATACTTCATATTTCGAACATAATCGAAAGCAAAATTACAATATGCCATGTCTATCCCTATTACCGCTATCGCCCCCACAACCCCCTCAACGTAAAGAAACAGAAACCAACAAGTGCAAATATCTTCCAATCGGTATCTGAGTTTGACAAAGCAAAAATTTTCCTATAATCTAGCAAGTTCAGCTTGTGATATTGCTATGTCCCTGTAAATGCAATTAACATAAGTTAAAAAAATCTTCTTATATGAATCTGGGAGCAAAATTCAACCTACCAGCAGTAGAATGCTAAACGTAGCTTCGCCTTTAGAGATATATGTGTCAATCTCCAATTGCATATCCGAATCTGGAGAAACAAGAGTTGTTTTTAGGCAGTATATTGACACTATACATCCATGGAGAGAGAGAGATGTGCAGGGAAGCGTGTTGAAAAGAAGAACGCGCAACAAGGACAATCACTAACAAGTTTGAACTAGAGATACTTTCTCTACGAACAAAGAATATTGAGAAATTTTCTCAAATTTTCATTAATCAAATCGTAAACAACCAATTTGCCCTAAAGACTTACAACCTTATTTATAAGTAAAAACAACCTAACATGGAAATATACTAAAAAGGAAACTAAATACTAGGAAAAAACTTTAATTCTTAGGGAACAAGAAAGTAGAAAGTAGCAAAATGGAAAAACTAATCAGGAAACGAAATAATCCAAAACAATATTGACTAAAATAATACATATAAAATAGAAATACTAAACAAAAATTAATTAAACCAACATGCAACTTTCTTGAAATTCAGCCTGCATCAGAGAGAAAGAGAGAGAGAGAGAGGAGCAACTGGCACAAGTTGGCGTCTAAAGGCTTGTGATTATTGAGAATGCGTGTCGTGAAATCATCTCTCCCTTCCACAAATAGGTTAAGAAATACAGGGAGCTATTAATCATGAAATTTGTCTTCCCCTCTCTGTGCTTTTTATTCTATTGACAATGAAATGAACTACATTTACAAAAAATGTTCAAATATACATACCACATGAAATTATGTTTTGACCATTGACAATAAGCCGCACCAGGTCCCCCTATAACAATAAACAGATAGACAAAAGATTCAGGAAACCAAATTTTCATGCAATATGCCTAAAAGGCTAAAAAACATATCGTCTTACAAAACAAGCAGATAATGAGTAGCATTCAAGAGCATTAACATTTGAAATGTTCCATTCCTAGCAACAATGGTTGAAACCACAAGAGATCTAGTTATAAAGATAGGCATTTGATGGAGTAATTAGTTTCTTTGTAGTTCCTATAACATTTGTCATACTCCATTTATTTAGCAAAAAACCTTAAAAAGTGGAAAACCTATACTGGATAGTGGAAAAAACACATGAATAATAAATAGACACAGGTGTGTATTTTTTGGTTTGTGTGTGTGTGTCAGAGTGTGTGTGTGTGAGAGAGAGAGAGAGATTCTAATTAGCTAATAGGGACATGAATTACCGAGGGACATGAATTACCGAAAGGGGAAAACACAAATTCACACCATAGTTAATGCCTGCAAGAATATTCTAAGGTTTCAAGGAACAAGTACCAAACGTTCCTGTGGGCCACAAGAACTAAAGATCCCAACATGAGGTAACTTCGAATGTCAAAAAAAAAAAAAACCCAATGGAAAAAAATTGTCAGAAATCGTTTGTCATGTTGTAACTCATTACTTTCTAAGAAAATTAGATCACAAAACCTTCATTACAAAGAATTACGAACTAAATGCAATCACGATCAGCATTACCACTCCAATAGACACAAAATTCCTTTATGAATACGCATGAATGTTTCAGCTAAAAACTATGTTTAGTACTGTTAAATTTACGTTTCCCCATGCTGGATCTCTCAGACCATGAAGTTTGGTACACATTTAACAGTTAAGATGTCCTTAGCAGGGTAAAGTAGATGTCCTGTCAGACCTTCCCTTTGGTGAGCACATAGAATCACACTTCTCGTTGAACTTATTTCACCATTCCATACAGTTATTAAATGGTTTTCCTTCCATTGGATCAGATGTGCTTGATTCACACACTTGGTAACAATATCATTTCATAAAACCGAAAGAAGTTCTACAGAACCTTCTCATGTACAATACGGTCTCTCCTTTCCACCATACTATAGCTACAATACGGAATCACCCTTAGGCTATTGAACGAACACTTGATGAGGATCTAACAACGGTACAGAACATTCCGTCGGTGTGGTGTAAATGGAGCCAACCTAGAGTTTTTGCATCGTTAAGAAGTTCATTTTATTTTTTTCCTAGTTTAGGGACTTGTGTTGGTTGGTTTGCTTACTGTCTCGAAAATAACTGCAGATATTAAAGCTATGTTTTATTTGCTAAAGAACATATAATAAGGCATGGTTGTACTCGACATTTCAAGTTTTCGATTGCGCAGTCTATGTTGTGGTTTATATCACGTCTTATGAAGAATTGTGAATAAAATCAGGAAGGCAAAGAAGGAGAAATGCACAAGTGGATGGCTAGAGAGAGGTTGTAGGTCCTGTGTACATACAATTATGCCCATAAGGTAAAAGAAAGGAAAACACTGTTGTTTAATGAGAGAACAAAAATGAGAAAATACTAAAATTCTACTAAAACTAACGTTTCTAAGAGCTAAATCTCAATATTCATCAATTAACTCTTCATCCAATGCTTTTTCGATCCTCGTTCATAAGTCAAGGATATCTGGCAATTTAAGGAATTCTTGAACAAGCACTAGTAGCGGTTAATTGGTCTTGTTTTCAGTATGCCATTGGGTCCATCTACAAACTGATTTAAATAGTCTTATTCTGCTTTCACTCAAGCTGTTCCCGCTCCTAAAGCTGAAGGCTGAAGCATTCATTTTCCGACCTAAATAAGCATAAGCTTCTTCAGCTTTCCCCAGTTTCTTCTTTTTGTTTATTTATCAGCTTTATATACTCTTTTATTCTTATATCAATCTTATCGACAGTGAAAATTCATTGGAAATACAGACATGTAGTTATTATAGCCAAGCCATGTACAAACCCATTTCTTGATTTCCGAAGCACCCAAAAAAAATAATCCAATTCCAACTGTATGTCTCATCCATCTGCTCACCAATTCACAAATTTCAACACATACAGCCTGCTCGATTCTAGTTAAGAAGTATCTGCTACTTGTTTAATAAATGAACACGTCCGTGTTCCATTTAAGGCTTCCAAATGGACCTATAATATAGTAGAAAATCGCTGCCCCTGATATTGCAGTTGTCCTTTCTTTTCTTGGTTTTTGAGTTTTGTTCTCCTCTTGTTTTGGATGGTTTGCCTTCCTTCTTATTGTATTTTCCTTTCCTTCCCTTAGGTGATAAATTCTCATTTACCAAAACAATAAGCAAACAGAATATTGCAGTTTCAAATGCAACATGATCAAGCCGGGTTATTGAGATCCCTAGGAAAAATATTGTGGGGCATTATGCAAAAATAGAGCCATGGTAAATAGACGTCGAGATAGTGTGACGGTGGTTAGCTCTTCCTGAGAACAAAAATACCCCATGCATAAATGTTCCAAAGAAATTAAGGAACACATAGTGCACACATTGGGAAACATAGATAGTGAAGAGAAGAAAGAGTGAAAGCCAGTAATTTGAAGAGTTGATGTAGGAAAGACAGATTAGACAACTAAAGCCTAATGTTGAGATTGTGGCGCTTTTGGCATATGGAAATCATTGAAAATAGGTTTTCTATAAGGAATAAGAATTCTAAGAATGGAAACCATTAGTTAGGTTGGGGTTTCAATAGTTGTAGGTTACAGGATTCTGAGTTGTAAGTTTGGCAGAAGTTATGGAAAGCAATTATCTATTGTGTCTGGTGTTCAACTAACAGTCCAAAGCTAGGGGAAGTACATTTCGAACATTGCAAATTAAACTGTTTCATATGAAGAAGCTGCTTTTGGAAGTACATTTGGTTGAGCAAGAATGTATAAACCAATCTCAATAAAAAGACACATTATCACACAGCTCTAACACTACCATTAACCGTGTATGCATGGAGTAACACACCATAACTGAATTAAACTTCTTTGCTTCAACTATAATTATGGCTCGAGATTTTTGGTGCGACAAGAGAGATCAATGGTAGATAGGCGTAGCTGTAGTATACCAATTAGACCGATACCATGGCAAAACTAACTTCTTTTATTACTCTCCAATTACTGAATCATTCAACAGAATTAACCCATTTCCTACCACGTACGATAACCTTCTTGATTCAAATCGGTTTATGATATGAGTAGGATTATGAATGACGATATGATTCTTCAGTCTTGACTTGGCAAGTATGTTTCTTCACAAATGGTCAAGCCGGTTATGACTATGTCATAATGGACTAAATCAATAATTTAGACTTGGAGAGCATCATAGGCCTTTCTCCATATAAATCTTTTTCTAAAAAGTAGCCGTAAGAACAAAGCCAACTAAATCACAACTTCCACCTAGTGGAAGGTGGGCCTGACCAAGCATTTTAGCGAACATGTATGCACACCACACCAACCTCAAGACATTGAAATCACACTTTTTTACCAAAATTATAAATATGATAAAAAATAACTTTCCGAAATTGCGACCAAAATATTTAATGCTGAGCAAAACAATAGAAAAATGCACTCCTTGTGTAAGATATCTCAATGACTACCCACCACCCAGGGAGAGCATATGGACTTTTGAATGACAACCTAACCTTTGTGACTAAATATCACACTCCACTAATGGGATTTCTTCAAAATATGTGACATACTTGTTCAGTGCAGGAAGTTTGAGTTTTTTTGCATACTAAAAGCTCCTTTTAGCTCAATCTCAATTCAGCGCAAGTAGATAATTCTACGGAAAAATTATACAACAAGACCACATCTTTAAAATAAGGTTTGTAGAAAACCTGAAGGCCTCGGTCATCCATTGGTATACACTCAACAGCTATAAGTTTATCCATATCATCGGCGGCGACAACATATTCTGGATTTGTAGCTCCTGAACGGCAAAAGGACAGAGAGTGAGTGAGGGAAAACAAATAAACAAAGTAGAAATCGATTTCTTTAAGTCTTAGTATTATATTGCCAAAAGAGTCACTCTCAAAAGACACCTATGCATTAAGTAGAAAGAGGTCATTCCAATACTTACCCTCTATGTACTGCCTTGTTCCATCCCGAAGATGATAAACCCACTGACATTCAAAAATGATTCTTTATGAAAAGGAAGTTAACTTTTAATGTATGGAGGACCAGTCATAGATTAACTATTTCTTATGAAAAAGGAAGTATGAAACAAAACACCTTACCTGGAACATGCAGAGAGAAGCTCCACGAACAGTAAATCCGCATCCTAGAAGTCGGTACCCCGGTTTAGCCTCGCCAATAATTTGGAAATCTTCTATCCCAGGGCCCTCTTCAAATTGCAACAGATTAAGTTAGACTTTATGAAATTCTGTGCTCATATTTTGCAAATAATAAGATCCACTACCTTCTGAACCAAAAGAAGCAAATTCAGGTGAATCAGGGCTTATATTCGCCTCAGCTCTGTCTGAAAAACCATCTGCGCCCACTAACATCCTGCAAAAGTGCAGTATCAAGAAGACATTCCAGGAATTATTTTTGTGACGAGCAACAAATAGAAATTTATCGACACATAGTATATAGTGCAGCTAAAAGAAAGAGGACTAGTTCCCTGAAAGACTGCAAATCAAAAATAGGGATTTCCCTGAAAGTTGGTGTCGCAAAAGCCCAAACGGAAGCCAAGAAGGGAGCACGAGAAGGGGTCGACCCTCATCCACATATGGAGCAAATGCTTCCTATATCTCAGAGGTGAGCAGATGGGAGATAAGGCATAGGGGATAATGGCGTTGTTACTAATATTTTTCTACGTTCCTGTCAGTATTTGCAATATTTTATGGATTACTAAATGGTCCCAGAGCTTAATTAAGTTGTTAAAATATAAGCTCAAAAAATGCAGTTCAAACTTTCCAACCCTTTCCGTCACGTGCAATCCTATCTTGGATGACAAACATCCATACATAAAACTAATTCAAATGAAACTGGGAACCAGTGCGTTGAATAAAATTAAAGGCAGAACAAATGCATCAAGAAAGAGAGAAGGTAGACTCGAACCGATGTCCTTCCTCAATAAGTGAAGAACGACTGAATGAATCACTATTTTCGTCTATTCCCGAATCACTTCACTTGATTCTTTCCCTGAGGAACCATTGCCGTTCCTCTCCCTCAACCGAAGTCCTTCCTCAAAGAATGAATAATGACTGTTAGAGTGGGTGACACTGTTTTCATCTGATTCCCGAGTCACATCTACCTTTGATTGTCCCATTGAGGAACCATTGTCCTTCCTATCCCTCAACCACCGATCCATAGTTTGAAATGCCCTGGTGATTATTCCCTCTGTTCTTCCTTTCTGTTGGGATACCAATGCAAGCTCAAGGCTGCCCAACACTTCAGCCATCGTTGGCCGTGATTTTGGATCTTTATGCAAACATTTGTTAGCAAGTTCAACAAAAGACTTCAGACAACGCGGTGCTATTTGTCCACTGAGAGAGGGATCAATTACTCCGTTAAGTTTTCCCTTTTTGATGCAATGTTGAGCCCATTGGACTAAACCGATTTGCTCCTTGACCAGTCTTGTATCCACGGGTGGCCTCCCACAAAGCACTTCCAATAATACCACACCAAAAGCGTACACATCAGATTTCGTGGTTAGTCTCTGAATTAGGAAATATTCTGGATCCAAATACCCGAACGTGCCTTTCACATTCGTGCTAACATGGGTTATTGAATGACTTCTAGTCCCTTTTGACAACCCGAAATCACAAATCTTAGCTACCCAATTATCGTCCAGTAGAATATTCGTGGTCTTTACATCTCGGTGTATGAAACTTTGATCGGTACCAGCATGAAGGTAGTTTAGTCCTCGGGCAGCACCAATACAAATACTAAGCCTTTCCTCCATCGTGAGAGGAGAAACACTCTTACCACTTCCTTTTGCACTTAGCTTATAAAGATGATCGGCTAGGGTCCCTCGAGCTATATATTGGTAAACAAGGATCATCTCTGAAAGTTCATTGCAGTAGCCGATCAACGAAACAAGATGAGTATGCCGGAGCTTTGAAAGCATCTCGACCTCCGTCCAGAACTCTCCTGCGCCTTGTTTGGAGTCAGCATTCAACCGCTTTATGGCAGCAGCCATAGTACGAAGCTCCCCCGTTCCCCATTCCAAATAACTAATCAAGCCTCTATATACTTTACCGAATCCCCCGTTCCCACTGACTAATGCATCATCAAAGTTGTAAGTGGCTGTTAGTACCTCATCCAGTGAGAAGCAACGACAAGATCCCTCCGAGTGAATCGCACCATTACGGGTTACATTGTACGAGGCTTCCGCTTGAGCTGCCATGTTCAGAGAATGAATTTTCTAGTAACAATGGCGATGGGAATTAGGAGCCCTCTCACCTGTGAGAGAGAGAGAGAATGCATTGGAAATTGACGACTTGAGGTCAACTCGAAGTGTAAGTGGCAGCTGTGGCCACCTCCACGCGGTTTGGAGTGCCACATCAACCATGCCGCGAAGAACTTTTTTTTTTTAGAACATTTTGTTTTTATTAAAAAAATTGCAATTGTTCGTTTTATATCAAATTTTTATGAATTATTGATTTGTCCCGTTGAGACGAATAAAAAAATAAAAAAAAATTACTTTTACCTAAATATATTGAAAAATAATCATTTTTAAGTAAAAATAAGTCGAAAAGTCAATTTTTTTTTACTGGGTTATTATCTACGAAGTAAAATATTTGGATAAGATGAATAAAGAAGTCTAGAAAATTTGACGAAAAACTGATAAACGAGAAAAAAAATTAAATGAGAAAAATAAAAAAAAGTCGAAAAAATCTTTTTGTGCTTAGTGCCAGTGGGATGGGGTAAAAGTCTACACTCACCAGTCACCACACAACCATGAGTCCACCCACCATTATTGGTTTGCCACCAAAGTGAAAATCCATCAGTTGAGTTGAGGGGAAGGGGAAGGGGAAGGGGAAGGGGAAGGGGACGAGAGCCTTCACCGGAGACGGGGAAATCGAATAGTGGCTAGCTCGACGACGACTACGACTACGACTGAACTTGTACTAAGTGGCTCGACGGGACTCATACACAGCGACGACTACACAAAGGCAACGTCGGAGCCCGCCAGAACGACGATGATCAACTCGAGTGGGGATGGATGTCGAGGACTCGAGGTGGGAGTAGGGAGGGAAAAGGGGGAGGGGAGGAAACCACAGAGAGAGAGAGAGAGAGGTACGGGCAAGTCGGGGCAACAGTGAGTTCAGCGGTGGTCCATCCCCACTCGAGTTGATGGTTTCGTCGATCTGGCCGGCGCCGACGTCGCTGTGTATGAGTCCCGTCGAGCCACTGTAGTACAAGTTCAGCCGTCGTCGAGCCAGCCCCCAGTCGATCGATCTGTGTTCCCCGTCTCCGGTGAAGGCTCTCGTCCCCGTGGACCCCGTCCCTTATTAATTCGTCGATCCGCTGTGGTCTAGGAGGGCCGTATGCGTGTATAAGGCTTTGTTTTTTTCCTGATTGATGGGCTTAGTGTACGGTCTGCATAACCGATTTGTGTTGGCCGCGGTTTAATGGGTGCGGTGCGATCGGGCCAGTAGTTTTGTAGCCGTTGTTGGGTTTTTTTTTTTCATTTTTTTCTTTAATGCTTGCACCCCGATATGTTGTCGCGCACGCACACGCACACGCACTGATGTTGGGTCAGCCGCCGTTTGTATAGGCGCGATTCGAACAACGGTTATTTACACAAGGATTATACTTGTTGCGTTTGTGTGTTTTGCAGATCGGCATATCCTGGTTTGGCTGGTGTTTGGTATCTCTGAACTGTGGTGTTGATTGGGTTATGGCTCAGCGTTGGTTTGGTTCCGTCAGTGGGCATTATTACTGCTGTGGGTGTGTTTTGAGGATCGGCATTTTGTGGAGTTGTTGGGTCATGATTGAGGTTCGGCTCGGCTCGGCATTGGTTTGTCGTGGTTCGTGGGTGGGGTGTTCTTTTATTGTTGTTTAAGTACTTTTTATTTGCTTTACAATTAGTCATTGTGAAACGTTTTTATAAACCCAAGCCTTGCTAAGTACAAACATGGTCATTACCCTTTAGCCAGAAGAGAATGAAATGACAAGGAAATTTTCTCCTTTTTGGGTTTGGCAGCTTCAAATCCAAGCCATAGATTTGGAACTAGAGGCGGCATCTCAGTT
>JAOTQK010050210.1:193-32995 GCA_025642025.1 Rhododendron ferrugineum | reverse complement strand
TTTTAAATCTTTTCATGCGATGGTGCGCACTCAATTTGACACGAATATCAAAATTCTCTGTAGTGACAATGGCACTGAGTATATCGATAGGAATTTTAGGACTTTTCTGGATGAAAATGGTATTCTTTTTCTAACGACTTGTGTTGACACTCCACAACAAAATGAAGTTACTGAACGCAAAAATCGTCATCTTGCTGAGGTTGCCCGCTCTCTTTTGTTCACCATGAATATTCCCAAATATTTATGGGGAGAAGCGATTTTGATTGCAACTTATCTTATCAACCGTATGACATCCAGTGTTCTCCACTTTAAAACTCCTATTGAGTGTCTCCCTAATAGTTCTCGTGTCCTGACTCTTCCCTCGAGAGTTTTTGATTGTGTGTGTTTTGTTCATGTTTCTCACATTTCTGGTGATAAGTTGGGTCATAAAGCCCATAAGTGTGTTTTTGTTGGGTATTCTCCTATCCAGAAGGTCTATAAATGTTATGATCCTCACTCTCGAAAGTTTTTTGTCTCTATGGATGTCACCTTTTGAAAAATTGAGCCTTTTTACTCTCCCTCCACTCTATCTCTTCAGAGGGAGCAACATGTTAGTCAGGAAGAGATGAGGGAGAAAGAGGTATTTACATCTCAAAATCAAGGGTCATGGTCACTTCCTTTTCGTAGTGAGGGGGAGAAGGAGAAGTCTAGGGTGGAACCAGTGTTTGTTGATAGTGCAAAACAGGACATTGGTGGACGAGTGGATGGGGACAGCTGTATCAGACCAAGTGAATGGTCAACTACCTTGTCAACGTATCAAAAGAAAGGAAAGAAAGGCAAATCTTCATGTGTACTGCCCCATTCCCTGCTTCAGTTCCGAACTACTCAGCTAATTCATCTGGTAATGAATCTTCTCCCATTGAACCTCCTATTATTGATTATGATAATCTTCCTGTTGCACTTCGAAAAGGTGTTAGGTCATATACTCAACATCCCATCTTCCAGTTTGTCTCTTATGATCGTTTATCTCCTTCGTATCATGCCTTTGTTTCGTCTCTTTCTTCTATATCTATTCCACAGAATTGGTAGGATGCACTCATGGTACCTAAGTGGAAAGGAGTTATGGTAGAGGAGATGATAGCTTTGAAAAAGAATGTCACTTGGGAGCTGGTATCACTTCCAAGAGGAAAGAGATCAATGGGATTCTAGTGGATTTTCACTGTTAAGCAGAATGTTGATGGTACAGTTGAGAGATAGAAGGCGAGACTTGTAACCAAGGGTTTTACTCAAACCTATGGTATTGACTACGAGGAGACGTTTGCTTCAGTAGCGAAGATGAACACTGTGCGGGCTTTGATTTCGTGTGCTGCCAATTTGAATTGGCCTCTTCACCAGTTTAATGTGAAAAATGTATTCCTCCATGGTGAGTTAGAGGAGGAGATCTATATGGATATACCACCAGGTTTTTCTTCCTCAGAGACTGAGGGGAAGGTGTATAGATTGAAGAAAGCTCTTTATGGATTGAAGCAATCACCTCGAGCGTGATTTGACAGATTTTCAAAGGCTATGTTGAAATTTGGTTACAAACAGAGCCATGCAGATCATACTATGTTCATCAAAAGAGGTGCTGGTAAGATTATTGTCCTTATTGTTTATGTTGATGATATGATAATGACAGGTAATGATGTGGATGAGATTTTCAATCTTAAGTCCAGTCTGGCTCAAGAAGTTGAGATTAAAGATTTGGGACCACTAAGATATTTTCTTGGAATGGAAGTGGCAAAGGTCTGATAAAGGTATTTTGGTATTTTTATCTCCCAACGGAAATATATACTTGATCTTTTGAAAGAAACAGGTATGTTGGGCTGTAGACCTGTAGATTCTCCTATTGAGGCGAATCATCATCTTAGTGGAGATGTGGAGGAATGCACTGGTAAGGAGAGGTATCAGCGACTTATAGGTCGACTGATATACGTAGCGCTCGTCGGACCGGATGTTACTTATGCAGTATATTTTGTTAGTCAATTTATGCAAGATCCTCGTACTTCACATCTGGATGCAGTTTACTGTATCTTGAGGTATCTCAAGTCTGCTCCAGGGAGAGGAATTCTATTTTCTAATCATGGCCACCTGCGATTGGAGGCATCAGTAGCGGTTGGAGGCATTTACTGATGCCGATTGGGCTGGTTCTGTGGATGAAAGACGCTCTACTTCTGGCTACTATACTTTCCTGGGGCGGAATTTGATTACTTGGCGAAGTAAGAAGCAATCAGTGGTTGCCAGGTCTAGTGCAGAAGCTAAGTATAGAGGTATGACACATGGAGTTTATGAGCTCTTATGGCTCCAAATAGTGCTATGTGAGTTGAAAATTTCTGATAATGGTCCTATGAAACTCTACTGTGACAACAAAGCTGTCATAAATATTGCTCATAATCCTGTTCAACATGACAGAATGAAGCATATAGAGCTTGACAGACACTTCATCATGGAGAAGCTGAGCGAGGGTTTGCTATGTATGCCTTTCGTGAGATCCGAAGATCAATTAGCTGACATATTCACAAAAGGACTTGGTCGCAAGAGTTTCCACTCCATTGTGTTCAAGTTGGGCTTGATTGATATCTTCGCACCAACTCGAGGGAGAGTGTAAGATTATTGTGGGTTTATTTGTAATTAGTTAATTAGTTATTATATTGTGTAACTAATTCCTTCTCTAGGACAATAGTATAATTAGTCTATGTGTTGTATAACTATCCCACGTTGTAATCAATTTTATTCTATGAGAAAATAACCCTAATCTTTGGGTTCCCATTCCACGTCTTTCTCTTACAACTTCACAAAAACATAGGAATAAGAATCCAAAAGACAGCAGGCAAAAAGAGGAAAAATAGCACAACAAAAAAATGCAGGAAAAGAAACACCGACAATATGTTCAATGAAAACATAAACTAATTTGCCTCAATATGTTAAATGAAAACATTAAACTGAAACATACCTTCTAGATATTAATGGCACATGATTAATAGAATGAGCATTAATGAATAATGTTAATTAATGGAAATGAGGATAGTGGCACGTTACACTGTCCTCCAGATAATGGAAATGAGGCTAAACCTGCTCTTCATGGCTGGCTGATCGCAATCCACATAAATGCTCATTTCGGTTAATACCAACTCTATACAACCAGTTAAAACAGATCGACCAATACAATTATCGCACAACTAAACAACTGGCAAAAAATTAGTATCCAAATCAATCGAAATATAACACAACTGCTCATTTCGGGGTTTTTTAACAAAAATAAAAAAAACTCACGGCAACCTCAAAAACCATCAACTGCTTTTGGAACATTGAAAGCCAAAAACAGGAGGAAATAAGTGGTAATACGAAACATCAAAATTGGAGTACCATAGATGATGTACTCTTCTTCTTCCTCTATGAAGAATCCGATTACACAAGAGTGGAAGCTAAACTATGGAAACATAATCAAATCCTAAACTATGGAAATGAAATCAATTCCTCAATCACAATCCCTCATAATATCTTCTAAGGATCAATTCTAAAATCTTAATTATTCTAACAGAACAGACTTGCTTAGACTCTCCTCACAACAATAATCGGACTCCGCACAGTGTATCTTTCATTTGACCACACTAATGTTGCGGAGAGTAAACCATCCTCACTCCATTTTCTAACTCGGACGCAGACCTTGAAACTTTTTTCTGGATGGCTACTGTCAAAAGAAAGTACATTGGGAACGACGTCAACCTCCAATAAATTGGGTTTTGTTAAGACCTGAGCATGATAAGTTGAAAACTCAATCAGTCCGACATGCTTCGCTTTACGTTGGAACACTATCTCTGAATTTGTACCCTGAAGCGAAGCTCTGAAAGATGGATAGTTAAAATCTTGCGGTTGTATTGATTTTTCAGGACCTAGACGTTTCATTGATTCGACACCATACAACTCCGCCAGAACATCCTCTTCTCCTTTACCCTTCATAAAAAGCAAATAATCCATTGGAGTTAAGTCATAAACAAGCCCTGGATCAATAGCTTTCAAGGGACTTATAAGTCCTGAACCGACTCTCTCCAAGTCAGCAACCGTCTTCACCTTCATCTCTTCCGCTGCAATTAAGTAATAATCACATGAGGAGTTACTATGAGATACCCGAATCCTAGTTTCATACATGCATTTTTATGGTTGATGAAAAAAAATGAATGATGTGTGTAATACATTTATTCATACAGATAAATTAATTTGTGTAGTCTTTGAACTTATGCTATGGCCTAAAGTGTTAATTTACAACTTATGAAGAACATGGAGAGTGATTAGTTAATAAACATGATAAGAATGAAGGCTGGGTTGACACATCATTGCGTGTTTCATGAAAAGGAAAAATAAAAGCTTGGGAAACTTTATCCTTTATAAACCCAAACAACATTCATCAGCTTTGGATAAAAACAAAAACAAAAAAGAAGAAAGAAAAGAGAAGAACAAGTAAAGCTGAGAGCATAAGCGAAAGGAAGAAATATTGGTTTTTGCAATAAGGATTTGAAGTCCTGTAGGTTATCCTACTCTCTTGTTATTTGAATTGTATTTACCATGTTAAACTTATTCACCGATTGAAAAACAAGAAGAACTATGGTTGACAATTGATTGTGTAATTGACTTTTACGAGGTAGTTGTTGATGTTATGTGCTAGAACTTAATTAGTTAAGAGATACACTAAAGCATTTAAGTTATAAAAGGTTAAGTACTTAAACTTGGGGAGTTTTACCTGGAAGCTAAAAGTATTGCCTTTGTTGTTTACAAAAACAAAGGGAAAAAAAATTGTTTATTTGCCACAATTGCGGGTAAAGTGTTAAAAGTATCTGATTAAGAGTTAGAATTCCAATTTTATAACCTAATGTGTGGTAAGATGTAACGCCCCAAGTAGACCACTGGCCTAGTACCTTGATTTTGATCCACAAGCCACACCACATGACCCAAAAACTTAAGCCCAAGATACTAATAGTAGCCCACAAAGTTTGTTATTTGCCCAAGATCATGCATGTAGACTTCCGATGTGGGACGAGGTGTTACAATCTCCCCAACTTTATAGCTCAAGGGGTTGAGCACTATAATCACCAATACAAATCAAACCAACAACCAAACTCCAAGGCCCACATGGTCGTGTACATGGATTACTTTGATACCACCTGTGACGCCCCAAGTAGACCCACTGCCTAGTACCTTGACTTTGATCCACAAGCCACACCACATGGTCCAAGCTTAAGCCCAAGGTACTAGTAGTAGCCCACAAAGTTTGTTATATGCCCAAGATCATCCATGTAGACTTCTAATGTGGGACAGGGTGTTACATAAGATGTTGAGATTTTGTCAAGGTGAGCTCGGGTGCCTAATTGCACTTTTGATAGGTGTGTAAATATGTCTATTTACACCCCCTAACTTAGACTTGTTATGTCTATTTAGTATGTTACTTGGAATTTGATACTTGTTTTTCTTGTTTCAGGACTTGCGGAGCGGTTGATAATCACACGAAGCTAAATCGAGGAAAATATGATAAATATTCCAGCCTGTGAATAGTGCAAGAATATAAAGGGCGTATATGGTGTGAACTAATTTTATTTGGGTCGAAACCCATTGTGGCCCAATTTTTAATTGTCTGGAAATTAGAGTTTGCATGAAGAAAGGTTACGATCATAGCGACGTGTCCACATATTGGACATGGGAACACGGCGAGGACACGTATTGGACACGCCACGTGGCGTGTCCAATACACATGGCGTGTCCAATAAATTTTATTATTTTTTAATAGGGGACACGCGGGGGACACAGCTGGAGACACATCGGGAACATGGTTGGGACATAGTTGGGGGGCAAAATGTAATATTTTTAATTTTGGGGGGTTAATATGAAATTATTCAAAACATTTGAATTAAACTGTAATTATGCCTTTGAAAGAAAATTATACAATTTGTGAAATTATTCATATATAGTAGTTTATAATATATATATATATACATATATATATTGATTTACACACGTGGTGTATCCCCTGCCGTGTCCGTATCCCCTTTTTTTAGAATGGCTGTAGAGGCCTGTGTATAATTGGATGAAAATTATTAGTGGGCCAGAGGAGAGCTCCACATTTAAAAAAGGTCTACACGGTTGAGAGTAAAATATATAGTCCAAAAGGGTTTTGTTTGAGGGATTTTTTTGACGCACAAACGAGCAACAACTCAATGATCGGCTAATCTCTTCAGCTAGGGTAACGAGGATGTCTCTCCAAGTAGCGTAGTTGTTAGATGTTTAGGATTTTATATTCAACTCGATTGTAAGACTTGGTTGATTCATAACTTTTTATGAAGTTTTATATTTTCGCGAATATTCAAATGTGTTTGTATCCATGGTTTCAAGCACTGTCTTACAATGATTTCTCATGCTTCGAGATAGGATTTGAGATAGACTATATGACGTGAGATGGGCCGTGCCGTTGGTTAAATCCAGTGAGACGGTCCGTGCTGTGTTGAGATAGCCTATACTAAGTACAAGTCTTGGTTATATTTTTAGGAATTATCGATAGGGATCGCTACCCTAATGGTGGTTTGGTTTGATGTTGAATACGAACCCAAAGTTTCGAGGCAATTATGGTACAAGGGGAGACTAAATCGTAAACCCTAGTCCTTTCTCTCTCATGCTTCCAAAATCTTTAATCTGCTTTTGTAGTTTAATTATTAGTTTAATCAAATCAATCATAAATCCAAACTCCCTTTTAGTTTCAGAATTAAATTAGAAATTAATTGAAAGTACCATAACTTAGCTTTTTACTCCCCGATCTTTTCAAAAAAAAAAAAAAAAAAGCTTTTACTCCCCGTGAACGATCCTGGACCTAACCACCATTCTTCGGAATATAGTTAATTCCTTGTTTTATAAATTATATTTTTGGTACAAAAATGATAGACCATCTTTACACTGAATTACGAATTGTTATAAGTAGATAAGCTGCGAATCACAATTGTTCTATAGCATGCATCATTTATGTTGTAAATTGCGATCACTCATTTGCATAGCCGTGTGACTCATGCTAGGTTCAGAGAGAGGTTCACACCCACATCAGCTCTGCCTAGGAGTTAGGTTGAGGTCCCAGTTAATCCAGTTGTTACTGAAGGTGAGTGCATGTGAATTATATTGATCGGACTAAAAGGATTTGCTTACAATTATTAAAAGTACTCTCTTTTTATGAACTGTGATTTGATTGGTTGGAATATCATGGATCGTGTTTGCCCTGCTCCTGGGCTAATGTAGGAGTGTTTGCCTTGCTTCTCGGCTAATGTGGGAGTGTTGGCCCCTGCTCCTGGGCTAATGTGGGAGTGTCCCTACCATCGGGAATTATATTGAACGGCCCCTGGTTTTGCCAATGTATTTAATTGAGTTGATCCTAAGGGTAACGGTACCATGATAACTTTGGTCGGAGGTAAACAACCATTGGTTATGTGGGATGAGTTGATGGACCTTGTGGTGGTCTTTGTGGAATATTTTTATTGAAAGAGTTATTTGATTTAGACTTGATCCATAAATTATTTGTTTGTTCATATTTATATGATTCAATTGTACTCACTGAGCGTGTGGTTAGCTCAAGCATTCAATGCGTTACTCTTCCAGGTGTTCGAGAATAGAGGTGGTCCATTGTACAACTGTCATCGTCGTGGGTGTCTTTTGTGAGCAAGGCTCATTGTACCATAGTGTATTTTCTTTTGGGTGAGGTTTTGTACTTGATTGTACATATGGGGTGGATTGTGGCCTGGGTGAGACTAATGTTGGCGACTCTTGTACTATGTTGTACAATTCATTTTGTATATGATGAAAGTGGTTTGGTTTGACTTGTGTCTAAGCAATTGTTTTAGTTTTATTGTGAGATGATCAGGTACTGCCACGTCACATTCTAGGGATGGTGTCATTAACCTACCCGGTTTGGGGCGTGACATACTATTATTATCAATTCAATTACTTTAAAGAAATTAAATCCCACCACAAACATACCTGTAGTCATAACGGCAGATTTAATAGCACTGGGGGACCACTTCGGATGAATCGACTTCACAAATGCAACCATACCAGAGACAGAGGCAGTTGCTACAGAAGTTCCAGAGCTAAAACAATATTTCCCTTTTTCGTGACTCGCAACAAGAAGACGCTCTCCTACAGCACATATATCGGGCTGAAAATGCCCCAAAATTCAAAAGTTTAGATAAATGTTGGATTCAAACAACAAATAAACGTTATGAAGGTAAATGTAGTATTTGTCTATTACAAAGTACCTTGGTAAATTCTGCCAACGGGTTTGGCCTTTGTGGAGAAAATTCTGCTAAAGCCGGATAATCATTGTTGGTGATTTCTATACTGGTGCTTATTTTCGCGAGGGGACTTTTCAAACAAACATTTAAAATCATTAGACTCTAAATAATGTTATAGCGCACAATATAACAAACACTGAAATTAAGTTGAGCACCTCTTGCATTTCAAATAGTTCATGATTTTTTTGCCATCCTCTTTAGTCATCCATGCACCAGGTAGCGGGAAGGGTAACAATTTAGGATTACCATCTGCATGCTTAATCAGAATAATACCAGCAGCTCCAGCTTGGATACAAAGATCTGCCACAAGTTTGGCTTGCTGCATATCATCTGCATAGGAAGTGCCAACAACAATCTTTCCCCTCACCTTTTTAGAATTTAGACTCATGGGCCTGAATTCAAGTTATGTGAAAAAATCACGCATTGTTTCTCGATACCATCCATCATATATTACGTCTCAGTAGACAATCAACTATTACATTTCTTTTCGTTACCTGTATGGAGAACTTTCAGTAGCAGGAATTTCTTTGATCACTGCAGTTAGAATAGGAATCAATGGGCACAATGCAGTCTCTTCAAACCGGTTCATGGAATATCCCTGCATGCAAAGTAAGTAAAATAAAGTCTCGGCTTGTGCGGGATAAGAACAACTCTATCAGACTAAACATTCAAGAGATGAGGGGACTTACTATCCTGTAGTCTAGGAGCAGTAAGTGCTTACTTGTTTAGATAGTTCTGAAATACTGAAACATGAATGGGAGATCCAAATTGATTTCATACCTCTTCAAGCAAACATGGGAGTAATCTTCACTCGAACGGATGTGCATCTAGGTAACTATGCAGGTTTACTTACCGATCTTAGTCACATGAGACACAGTTTTTTGTATATCAAAGACAGATTAAGAGGAAAAACAGAAGGATGGCAGGACAGTTTTTTGAATCTAGCCGGCAAAGAGGTTCTATTGAAGTCGGTGGCTTTGACTCTTCCCAATTATGCTATATTGCTATGTCATGTGTGAAGCTTCCGGTGAAACTGTGCAATGAATTGGATTCTATGATGGCCAAGTTCTGGTGGGGTTCAAAAGGGAACGACAGGAAGATTCCTTGGTTGTCATGGGGCAAACTTTCAGAGAAGAAGAACAATGGTGGTTTAGGATTTAAAGACCTCCGATGCTTCAATTTAGCTTTGTTGGCCAAGCAGGGATGTGGATTAATGAAAGGGGGAGACAGTTTGCTTAGAAGATTGTTGAAGGCAAAGTAGTTCCCTCATTGTACATTCATGAGAGCAACGACCAGCTCAAACTTTTCGTGGACTTGGAGGAGCATTTTGGAAGGAAATAAAAGTTCTGGAGGGTGCAGTTTGGTGGCGTATTGGGGCGGGCAGTCAGGTTTTTGCAGCTGTGGATCCCTGGATCCCTCGTGAAAATTGTTTTAAACCAATAGAAGTTAGTGAGTTTGCTAAGGAGTATCGCGTACAACAGTTCATTGACTGTAGCAGCTGTAAATCGAAGGAAGATTTGGTTCGGCAAGCTTTCAGTACTAAAGAAGAAAATCTGATTCTGGATACTCCTTTACACCGGTAAGATGTGAGATCGTTTGATTAGGCATTATGCTGATAAGGGGAAGTACAATGTGAACTCTGGTTATGAGACAGCTTTGGTGTTAATGGTGTTAAAAAGGAATGGATAGATGGGTTCTACGACTCAGGGAGAAGGCAGCAACTGGGGAAGATGGAAGGAGGTGGAAGAGTGTTTTGCCTTGCCAAGTAGGGCTGCAAATGAGCTGAACCGCTCGCGATGGGCTCGTGACTCAGCTCAAAATAACCTTGTTCAAACTCGGTTCGCTACAAAAACAAACGAGCTCGAGCCACAATTTTCATAAATGAGCTGAGCTCAAGCCTTAAGATGCTCGGCTCAAGTTAGCTCGTGAGCTGGCTATATATGCCTATATATGTACTTTTCCTACTTATGCACACACGTTGTCAGGGGGAACAACCAAGCACGTAGGTGGCCAGCTGTGTTCGTTAGCTCTGGCATCATTAAAAAGGGAAGTATAGCTGGGTTTTGGACTTCATTTTTTGATGTGGGACAAGACTCAAGAGTTGGATGCATATGTTTGGTAGTCCCACATCGAAAATTTAAGAAACTCACAACTAGTGGATCCCCTTTAAATATAGAAACGAGCCTCAGCTTTCCTTGTGTGCTGCTACAGGCACTCATTGTCGAGCCTCTCAAGCCGAGCTCGAGTCCAAGGATCACAGCTCGCTTGGAGCCCGAGCCGAGCCCATCAAATGTAAGCTTAAAGCTTGGCTCGACCCAGCTCATTTGCAGGCCTATTGCCAAGGTAAGACAACACACTTCATTTGGAAATGCTTGCATGATATAGTTCCCGTAAAGGATGCTCTATACAGGCGTAATATCACAAATGATGTGCTTTGCCCTCAACCATTCACATGCTTGCTTGGTGTCACTTCGCCCAGATTATGTGGAGAATTTCCCGTTGGGGCTGAATATGAGTTCTGCCCAAGGCGACTCTATTATTAGGTGGTGGGATAATCTCTTTGAAAGACTGAAAGAGCACAAGGATGTTGGGGCTGCAGTAAAAAATGATGCCAGGAAATGTAAAAATGATGCCATTTTTAACAGTAAAATGCACAGCCCAGATGTAGCATGTAGAGCAGCAATCACAGATGCAGTTGATTATTTGGCGGCCAATAACAAGTTAGATCAGAACAGGTGGGGGTCATTAGTCGGCTATTGAATGGCCTCGTTGTAGGTGGGAGAAACCTAGAAATGGTCGGGTTAAAATTAATTTCGATGGTGGACTGGATCAACAAAGAAGGATGGGAGGACTGGGGAATGTTAATTGAGATTCAGATGGGCCGTTTAGAGCAGATAGAGCGATCCATCTTGAGAACCTTATACCTACAGAGGTGTTAGAGGCGATGGCGGCAAGAGAGTCTTGTTCTTGCTAAGGAGCTTGGTTTGCATAAGATTCACATTGAAGGCGACTTCGATAGGTGATCAACAGGGACGGAACTAGAATTTTGTAAACGCAGGAGCTGAACTATGAACGACAAAATTTTGAAATTTCAAGGTTTGGGTATGGGTTTTTACTTGTGACCCATCTTTGTGTTGTAGAATTGCCCCAAGCGTTGGGCTAGGTCGTCGATAGTATAATAACTTGGACGTCTGAGGTCGAATCCACAGAGAATGCAATGGAGCTAGAGGGAGGATAGGTTTATGAAGGGTTGTGGCGTAAGGACGGCCAACCTTTAGATTAGATTTAGTGGAATTCTCTCTCTACCTCTAACTTGACTAGAAAATGAACTTAACAAGAAATTTAACTAAAGGCGAGGTCTAGAGATTCAAACCATCCAAAACCTAGATCAATTAACTCTTCTCAATGATAACTCAAGTGAGAAACAAGCTCATCATGGTCTCACTCGGAGGATTTAACAATGAAAATTTTGTTTATGTAGAAAATGTTGTTCGGAAATGGAGTGAACTCTTTTAGGCGTTTTATCAAACACTTAGGGTGCCATGGTTCCAAGTGTGTGCCAAGTAGTTTCTCCACGCACAATCAAAGAAGTAAACAACCCTAGCTTTGTATCAAAAGGGTAAGAGCTCAAGAATTTCTTTAAGGCATTTTATCAAACACTTAGAGTGTCATGGATCTAAGTATTATGTGTGCCAAGATTCTTGTCTAAACATAAGAAAAGATTTAACAACCCTAGTTTTGGATAAAAAAGGTAAGAACTTAATCCATTTACAAACAAGCTTGATATTCACATTTTGAGAAGATATTGAACAACCTAGGTCATAGGATGAAGGTCACCCCATGATCAATCCCGAGGCTACCCCTTCATTAGAGATGAACTAAGCAAGAAAAATGAAGGAAATGCTAGAAACATGGAGAAAAAAGAGATTAACAACTAAAACATGTATTGAAATTAAGAGTAATTTCATGATTGATGAAGAAATTGCAAGATTAAAGCTAAAATCAAAGTCCTAGAACAGGTCTTTGAGTTAAACCTAGGAGGCAGGTAGAGAGAGAAACTAAAAGGGGAGAGAAGGGTCTAGCCCTAATAATCTGGGCATAAGTTCTATTTATATCCCTCCAAAATATTCTATAGAAAGTCTAAAATACCACCAAGTCAATACAAAATCGGATACAACAATCATGTAGAAAATGTCCAGGTGCTACCGATAGGGCTAAAAACCTCCTACCCGTAGGAAGGTCTTGAAATGCCTAATTGACAGCAGCTGCTACCAATAGCACTATTTTCCTCCTACTGGTAGCCAACTCGATGGAATTTTGTAAGCTATTTCACTGCTACTAGTAGGGCTAAAATACTCCTACAGGTAGTGCCTGGGCTCACTTTGGCTTTTCTTTTGCCTTCCTTCCACTGACCTTTGGGCATCCCGAGCACTCTTCAATACTTCTTCCATTGACTCCTTGGACTCGGTGGCAGGATGCCTTGAGGTCTCAGGCCCTTGGACACGCTTGAGAGCCATTCAAAGCATCCAAATGCGCTTTATTCTCATGATTTACATGTAACTATCAAAAACCACCTTTCGCGCAATATCTATATAATCAAGCTAGAATGCACGTGTAAGTGTGACAAAACGAGAGGGATAAGCCCCATTTATTCACACTATTGAGGGCTTATGATGTAAATAAAGCAGCGGCCCAATTCCTTGATCAATTGGACCAGTCGAAGCCTCGAAAGCCCAAACAAGTCTTAGTTGCAGATTGCCAAAATTGGCAAATTTCAAACGAGCTTGGAATAGGCCCAATCTTGGTGGGCTGACTTAAAATTACGGTGTGGTCAAGACCCACGACCTTAAGGTCGTGATTGATGGTGGATTTTGGCCTTATTCCTTCATTTAGGCCTTCTATTTAATATTTTTGTCATTTTAGGAAAGTTTTAGATAGTTAATAACTCTTAGCGTAGAATTCCTTAGAAGTTGATTCCAGTTGGGAAACTCTTGTTTTTCTTTCACGTTTTCATTTTTGGTAGTTTTCCTAATTTTTGGTATTCTTTATTTTTCCGCATTATTTTTAGGGTTTCTAGAGTTAGGCCTTATACAAAGGGTTGTAACCTAATTTCGTATTTAACTTTTTGTCAATAATATTATTGGAGTTTCTCTCTTCTTGTGGATTCAAGAACTGCTCGTGGATTAGAGTGTTTATTCGTTTGAATTAGTACGCTTAGTCGCTAACAAATCTCTTGTTAATTCTACTACGTCAAGTTGTATCAGAGCCAGGTTTTCCCTGGTTCGATGGCACCAAACCCAGTTGAAAAGACCCCCATTCTAACCTAAGGAAGATGGTGGAAGACCAACAAGCATAGTTATGGGATCAAAGCACGCAGTTGACAGAGATTCGAGGGCTGCTGCGAGAGTTGACACTCCACATCAACCCAAGTCCAGAAAGGGTTGAAGAGAATCGTGCAGTGGGATTTTCCCATCGTCGGCCTCTTAATCAGGATCGTGATAGCGCCGGAGGATTTGCCCAAGGCCAACCCGGTAATCAACTAGTTGGAAGACGCCACCCTCATAATCTTTTTGATATTGAAGAATCAGAACCTGACTTTGAGGAAGAACAGTGAGGCCGACAACCCAAACGAAACAACAATGGTTCGATAATTATCGTTTGAAGGTGGATCTTCCCACGTTCAACAGTAATCTGCAGATTGAGGAGTTTCTTGACTAGATTTCTGAGGTTGAGAGGTTCTTTATGGAGGTTCCTGAGTCAAAACAGGTGAAGATGGTTGCTTACAAACTGAAGAGCGATGATACAGTCTTGTGGGACCAGTTGCAGGCAAAGCGACACAGGCAAGGGAAGGAATCCGTGTGGACATGGCGCAGGATGAAGCAACTCATGATGGACAGGTTTCTACCGCCTGACTATGATCAAAACCTGTTCCGGTTGTACTAGAATTGCTCGCAAGGGTCCAGGCCTGTTTTTTATTACACGACTGAATTCAATCGACTTTCAAATCATAATAATCTAAATGAGACTGAAGGTCAGCGAGTAGCCAGATATATGAGCGGATTGAAGCCTTCAATTCAGGAGAAGATAGGGTTGCAAGTTGTGTGGGATGTTGATGAAGCCTATAACCTAGCATTGAAGGCCGAGCAGTTGGAGCGTAAACCAGTCAGTTCAAGATACCGTCGAGGTCCAATGAAGTTGTTTGCTCCTATTCCTGACAAAGGGAAAGCGACTCAACCAATAGCCCCTACGTTTCAACCGAAGTAAATATTGCGGAGACAAGTGAAGCAATGTTACTCAAAGAATCTTAGAAGAGGAGAGATTCAACGCGGAAGGAAAATCAGGCTTAAAGGGCATGTTGAAAAGTAAGCTTGATGTTCAAGAATGTGTTGGGTACTGTTGGTTTGGAGGTGATAAGCTTCAAAGGCAAGTGGAGAAGATGTAATCAAAGATAAGATTTGGGAGAAGAAGCAAAAAAAACGTGGAGCACTATTCCTTATTAGGCTTGAAGACTTTCAAGCTTCCGTGATGTGTTTTGGGATTGCAAAATAAATGAGAGATTATCTCATCTTTGTTGTTCTTATTGTTCTGCCTATAAATAGGCTTGTAATCTGTATTGTAAAAGTATGGGAGTTGAGTGAGAGTAAAAGAGAGAGAAGTGTGAGAGCTTTGTATTGTTTGTGTGCTTTATCAATAAAACTGTGCTTATTATTATGTATGGAAATCTCCTCCTCCCATCAGTGATACCTATCGCTTCCGCTTTCCAACAACGGGGAGCAACTTTTGTATTTGTGGTTGTGGATAGGTTTTCAAGATGGTGCACTTTATTTGAGGTGATTTGGTTGCATGGGCTACCATAGTCCATCACGTCTGACCGTGATATGAAGTTTCTTAGCCACTTTTGGGTGACTTTGTGGAAGATGTTTGGTACGACCCTGAGAGGAGTCCTACTGCGCATCCACAAACTGACGGTCAAACTGAGGTGACTAATCGAAGTTTGGGGAATTTCATTCCTAGCATTTGTAGGGACAAGCCAAAATAGTGGGATCATGTTTTACTGCAAGCTGAGTTTGCATTCAAAAGTGCAATTCACAGTGCCACGGGAAAATCACATTTTTCTCTGGTACATGTGACACCTCCAAAGCATGCAGTGGATCTGGTTCATTAGTCGCGAGGTCCTGGGGTCAATGTTGCAGCTGAGGCAATGGCTAAGCAAGTTCAAGCGTGACCAGGTGAAAGAAGTTGTTCAAAGGTGACTCTGTGATGGTATTCTTGTGCAAGGAACGGTATTCTGTGATGGTATTCTTGCCCAGGAAGTATGGTCCATACAAGGTTCAGAGGAAGATTGGTGACAATGCTTATGTAATTGATCTTCCTGATTCCCTGAAGATTTCAAAAGTTTTCAACGTTGCTGATTTAGTTGAGTATCATGCTGAGGAGCCACTGTATCCAGACTTGAACTCAAGGTCGAGTTCTCTCCGAGTAGAAGGGACTGATGCAGAACAAGTAGCGACCCAATTCCTTGATCAATTGGACCAGTCGAAGCCTCGAAAGCCCAAACAGGTCTTAATTGCATATTGCCAAAAGTGACAAATTTCGGACGAGCTCGAAATGGCCAAAACTTGGTGGGCTGACTTAAAATTGCGGTGCAGTCAAGACTCACGACCTTAAAGTCGTGACTTATGGTGGATTTCGGCCGTATTCCTTTGTTTAGGCCTTCTATTTAATATTTTTGCCATTTTAGGAAAATTTTAGATCGTTAATAACTCTTAGCGTATAATTCCTTAGAAGTTGATTCCAGTTGGGAAACTCTTGTTTTTCTTTCCTGTTTTCAATTTTGATTCTTTATTTTTCTGTATTATTTTTAGGGTTTCTAGGGTTAGGCCTTATAAAAGGGGTTGTAACCTAATTTTTTTCATCAATAATATTATCAGAGTTTCTCTCTCTTCTTGTGGATTCAAAAACTGCTCGTGGATTCGAGTGTTTATTCATTTGAATTAGTACGCTAACTAATCTCTTGTTAATTCCGTTGCGTCAGCTTATCAGTTTTGAGGGAGGTTTTTTAGGTAATGAATGGATAGAGATAGAAAAAAAATAAGATTATCAATTGAAGGAAAAACTTATGAAAGGCAGAGAGATGGGTTGGGTTTTGGGACCAAAACGAACATGTTAGCTCTAAAAAACAGCACTCCCTTTTGGTTGGCAAAACACATTTTCTTTTTTATCCTTTTTTTTATCTGAGTTGTGATTTTATCATTTTTTCTAAGCTAGAGAGTTTGTATAGGCATCGAGTGGAAGGAGTCATCATATTAATGTATTTAAGAGTGAGTGAATTGAATGATCAAAGGCAACTTCTTCAGCAGTAAGATCAATACGAAGGAGATCAATTGGAATATACTGATTGACCAGTTTATCAATCAAAACCTCATCCTCATCAAGTTGAAACATTAATTGGGGCTGGGTGGATTGATCGATCGATCAATCGAGTAATCGATCGGTTTACAAGAACTATATATAGACATGTTATATTCATGTCGAGGGTTAAGAGGGTTACGACTAAACACCAATAGACATTGTTTTCAGCAGAGAAAATAACTCTAGAGTTATTGGAGTTTGAATCTTAAAGCACAATCAAGATCCACGAGTCTTTGATCCTTCAATCACAAGCTTCGAGAGGTTTCTACATCATTCATCTATCAACTTCGAGTTGCTTCCGGTGGATTTCTAGAAAAAAAAGTTTTGGAAGGCTTGAGGATTCAAGGTGGCAACAATCAAGAACTGTGTGTGGTAAACGAGGATTCGACAAGTAGGTCTTAGGGCGATTGTGAGGATTCAAATCGTAGCCTCGGAGGGTAAGATTGCTTGTAACTACACAATGGTTTTCTATAGTGTTTGATTCCTTTCCGTGGTTTTTTATCCATTTAGAATTTTTCACGTATATCTGGTGTTCATTGTATTGTTTCAATTCCTTATTTTTGCTTGTCGGTTGATTGGGTTAGCAAAGTAGGGATTTCATAACACATTCTTAAAGCATTTAAATGTCTAAAAAGCACCAAATACAAAACACAATATCTAGATGTTCTTAACAAACAAAAAACAACTAATACTGATATTGAAATTTGAAGAAGAAAAAACCGAAACTACGCGGGGCCGATGCCCCCATACGCCTAACAGTAGTTCCATCTCTAGTGATCAAGATGATGCAAAGGCGAGAGGATGAGCACATGAAGGTAGGAGTTTTAATAGCAGATATTAACCAGTTGAGGCAGTTTTTTAATGTAATGGAGGTGAGTTTTGTTGGGAGAGTTGGTAATTCTGTGGCGCACTTTGTGGCCCATAATGCTGTGAGAGGGTGTGGGATTCGACGGGGGAATTCTACCCCCTGGCTTTTGGCCCAACCTGATGTACTGGTTCTTTTTCTTAGCAATGGAATCTATCCTAATCTTTGGCCAAAAAAAAAGTACAAAGCTCATACTTCTTTTTCATGTCAAACATTTTGAATTCTTTTTTGTTCACAGAGAAAAATGTAATGCACTGGTGTAAAACCAACGCTATGTAAGTTAAGTCGGATTACCAAAAGAGGCGGTTCGTTGCTTGCCAAAGATACTTCGGTGGTGAATAAGGTAGGTGCGTCACAAGCGCCAACTGTGAGGAGCCATGGGGCGATATTCATAACATACTTGCAGGAATTTCCCGCGGCAGCGCAAGCTAATACTCCGCTCAGTATACCAGGAAATGTTCCTGTACCGTTATGTTTTCCTTCCAAACTAACGGAAGGTGTGCTACACAAACCAATTATGAGGAGAAGATTTTCAATGCCGGGCGGGCACGGCCACGTGGTGCCGTGCGCGCATCTCAGCCGTCCAAACGTGTTTTGGACGGCCTAGATCTGTTTGGACTTGAGGAGGTGTTTTGATAATTTTACATTTAAAAATTACCGTAATAGATTTGGGCCGTCCAAAACACGTTTGGACGGCCGATATGCACGCATGGTACCCCGTGGCCCGTGCCCTCCAGGCATTGAAAAATTTCTCAATTATGAGAGTTGGAATGAAAAATAGGATTAAACTTTGATGTGAGAAGACAATACTACCCTTTTCCTCCATCTTCCCCATTCAATGTGAATCAACCCTACCATCAACCGTATTCTTCACCTAATCAAACAAATCGATCACAATTTTTTGCTAAAATGCCATCTTTGTCCTTCGCCTCACCCACCACACAACCACCACCCTCCTCTTGGCCACCACTGACCGAAAAAAATTTGGTACAGTTCAGTTTGCCGTCAAGAGCACGGCGGCCTCGACGTGATGGTTTGTGCTCAGTTTCTCAATTCTTACTGTTTCTATGAAAAACAGCGGGATTCATCGTTTTCAATGTCAATTTTCACACTGAATTCTTGACAAATTCGAAACATGCCAGCAAGCTACTGGGTTTTGTTTGGTGGGTGTCATGGACACAATATGTAGATTTGCGTCATTTAATAATTGATTTTATTAATTTATATGCCAACGACACTTAAAGAAATTAAGAGAGAGAGAACAAAAAAGTGGCTGGTCGGTTAATTTGGAGAGAGAGAGCGAGAGAGCGCCATGGTGAATCGTTTCATTTTGAACAGGTGGCAGTGGCACTCACACACACATTCAGCTATGTTGTTTTGGTTGTTGGACTCCAGTATTTTAGCACTTAACAATTCTGTGCATGTTACCTTGTTTTCTTAGGCTGGCTGTTGGCTTTGTTGCTTTCATTGTTTTGGGGGAATGCCCCTTTGTTCTTTTGTAGCTTTTTGCGTTTTTGATGGTTTAATAAAATTTGCTTACCAAAAAAAAAAAAAAAAAATTGAGAGTAGTTTTTGGCTTGGACGTATCAGCCCATTTCTTTTAAAGTCATGAATGTTGAAGTATTGTCTATTCTAAGAACCAATTGAAAAATTAGAGAAATTCAGGTTATAATAATACATTTTAGTTTGATGAAAAAATTTCTAATTAACTTTATACACGGAATAAAAAAAATTGACTGCCTGACTAAAAGTTTCATGTAGTAAAACCCAAGAATGGAAAAAAGAAAAGAAAAAATCAGTTATTGTCAAGTCTGTTTTTCGAATATTGAAAAAGTAATTATTCTCAAGTTAACTATGTTGATAGAGAAGGCAGAGGGGTATCAAAGTCATTTTCAGATCTTCCGTTAACGTCGTTAGTATAGCACTTTAATCCAAAAGCACAAGGAGGTCAATTGGTCATTTCAAAAAGTTAGGAAGGTGATGCTTCAAAAACCTTAACTATAGAGAGGCAATCCGTACTTTGCCTTTCTTTTTAAATAAAATTCGGATCAGATTGTTAAAGGAATTAATCCGATATAATCCGAATCTGATCCATATTTGAATTACCGGATTCGGATCCTGATTGAACCCGGTCCTTCTTTTTTTTTTTTTCATTCGTTAATCCTAATATACTCTATTCTAGGAGACTTGGGGGAGGGGATAGGTGCTTATGAAAAATCAGTCCATTAACAAGGCCTACTTTCATACAAACAAAGTAATTAGTACAAAACTATAACGTACAGTTTTGAAATACCGGAAAGAAACGAGTGTTGTTGTTTGGTCACAAAATGGCTCAAGGACTGAGCGCGGGCGTGACAAGATTTGTCGTGTCTAACGTAAGGGCTGAGTGTCCCTTTTCTGACTTCGTACCTGTACGACAAATATGCTACAAACGACAAATATGCTACAAATCTAAGGGCTAGATTGCAGTGATGTTTCGTGGTTTTGCCACAACAAGTGTGGGCTTAGCTATTTCCTAACTGTGTAGGAAAGAGAGCAACGTAAAAGTAAAAAAATGAACTTTATTATGTCGGAATAATAAAGTTGAGTACAAGGAAAGTAAAACCCGAATTACTTGAAGAAGTAATTGAGTGAATGCAGGTAAAGTAAAATAGTTTCTTCGCTGGGAAGACTTTGGTTTAAGCGCTGGGCTTGATTGGTGTGTGAACACTTTTTTCTTCTTGAGAACTAGTATTTATAGGCCAAGGGTCTTCGGTTTTTTGCATGTGCCAAGTTTCCCGCCCTTCTCTTGTGATGACAAGTGTCCAAAATAACTCCCCACTACCTTGAGTTGGCGGTTTGTAGCAGTTATTGGAATTCCCACATGCTTTTCTTTGATCATGGCAGTTGACAAGAGATAATGGGTCTCCCCTTTTTCCCCTTTTCGTGGGTATGAAAGAGTCCATTTGACTCGGTCAAATGCCATGTGGCAAATAACCCCACTACCTTGCTTCCTTTTCTTCCGTGATATTCTTCGCTGATGTTTTACTCAACATGTCAATGGGCTTTCAAAATGTAAAAGGCCTTGTAAAGATTAAATGGGCCTCATTTATTCTTCAAATAATGTAACCCACAGCCCATGGTTTTTTGAGCGTACATTCGGATTGGACTAAAATTAAACGGGCCCAATTGGAATTGCTTTGGCCCATTAATCTCAGCCCAATAACTCTTCATTTTATGGCTCAGTTTAATTAAATATTAATTAAATGGCCCTCCTAGGCTTACCCAGGACTGGGTGCCAAAAATGGGTGTAAACAATGCCCCCCAGGTCTTGACCTTGATAAGGTCTAGGCTTGTTGATTAGAACAGAACCAAGTTTTTGGCAACCTAAACAGACCTTTGATCTTTATCAAATCTTCAAAAAGTTGTTAGGCTCTATTTTAGCCTAAGAACTTTGTTAATGGTGGCCTAAACTTGAGGACTTTTTGAAACTTTATGCTTGAATAATTACTATGGCCTCAGCTTAGGCCTTTTTGATCCAATCTTCTATGGCTTCCTTGGTAGGTTTTTCCCAAAATCCCTCATTTCCCACATAATAGGATAATGATGTTTGAGGTATTTTTCATTTGTCAAATGCTTATGTAAACTACTATCCAAGTCCATTCGAAGATAGACATTACCTTTAAGGACTTGAAAAATCTGGTATGGTCCTTCCCACGTTGGAGACCACTTGCCATATCTTGGGTTCTTCTCCCCTAAGGGAAAGACAGCTTTCCAAACCAAATCACCTTCAGAAAAGCTCTTCCTTCTTACACGTTTGTCATAAGCTCTAGCAACTCTTATTTTCTGGACCAACATGTGGTCAAGGGCTGTGAGCTTGACTTCATCTAAGTCCTCTAGCTCTATCAGCATTGCTTGAGTATAATCTGCAAGAGTGAGGCTATGCTGATATGGTTTGGAAAGCTGTCTTTCCCATAAACGTGTTTGGCACAGGAGGCGACTGTGGGTGTGCCTATTGTGTCTGTCTTGTCAAATTTGGGTTGGTTTTTTGCCAACACAAACTTTTGTTCGTTATTTGCTGGAGGCGTCTGGGCTCCTCCAATCACAACTCCCTTCTCTTTCTGCCCCCCGAGTGTAAGGCTGTTAGATGAGGTGACGTGGTAAAAAAACTTGAGGAGGTGGTGTTACCCCCTTTAAGCCAACTTGGTCTTGACCGTTGCCATAGATACCAAACTGTGGAAAGCCCTACTGCTGAGGAGCAAGCAGTAGCATCTCTGTAAGCATAGCAACCATTTTGTGGACTACTATGGTCAGAGGTTCCAGGGACTGAGAGAACGATTATGAGATTGATTGTGTCACGTCGTGAGAGATCTCACGTCCTGCCATGAACATAGACTTGGTAGAGCCCATAGGGCCATGAACATGATCATAGTCCTGTCAATCTCACGTCACATGAGATTGACGCTGTCGGTAGCGTCGTTAAGATCTTGAGCGCTGACCAGAGGGCCAACTTCCTGGAGTACTGGCACGTCGACTGCCACTCCCTCAGGACTCTGCGGTGGATCCGGGATGGGTGAATCCGGTTGTTGCTGCTTCTTCACCATGGTAAAACCCTTACATGATTGGGGTCCCACTGGGAGTGCCAAAAGATGTTTGGTCACAAAATGGCTCAAGGACTGAGTGCGGGCGTGCCAAAACTTGTCTCGTCTAACGTAAGAGCTGAGTGTCCCTTTTCTGACTTCATAACTGTACGGCGAATGTGCTACAAACCTAAGGGCTAGATTGCAGTGACGGTTCGTGGTTTTGCCACAACGAGCGTGGACTTAGCTATTTCCTAACCGTGTAGGAAAGAGAGCAACGTAAAAGTAAAAAACGAACTTTATTATGTCGGAATAATAAAGTTGAGTACAAGGAAAGTAAAACCCGAATTATTTGAAGTAATTGAGTGAATGCAGGTAAAGTAAAATAGTTGCTTCGCTGGGAAGACTTTGGTTTAAGCGCTGGGTTTGATTGGTGTGTGAACCCTTTTTTCTTCTTGAGAACTAGTATTTATAGGCCATGGTCTTCGGTTTTTTGCATGTGCCAAGTTTCCCGCCCTTCTCTTGTGATGACAAGTGTCCAAAATAACTCCCCACTACCTTGAGTTGGCGGTTTGTAGCAGTTATTAGAATTCTCACATGCTCTTCTTTGATCATGGCAGTTGACAAGAGATAATGGGTCTCCCCTCTTTCCCCTTTTCGTGGGTATCAAAGAGTAGTGGGCCATTTGACCAAGTCAAATGGCCATGTGGCAAATAACCCCACTACCCTGCTTCCTTTTCTTCCGTGATATTCTTCCCTGATTGTGGGCACACGCCCCTAAAAATTCCCAATTTTTAGTTTATGAAAACGGGGTGCCCTTTTTGGAAAGCGCAGCGAAACGCTTCGATTCAGAGTCGCCACTCGGGTTTTACGGAAAACACCCAAGGAACCGAACTTGAAATGCTTTGTTACGTTTTTTATTTTGAAAGGCTTGTAGATTGGACCGTCGTCACCTTCGATATCTGAGATTCGGGAACCAGGTTACGAGAAGGGAAGGGTTTTATGGCACCCCTCTCGCCCAATCCGGAGATCGGTCTCTACTTGGGCATTTTATAAAACATTTGCATTTCTCTCTTTTTGATCATTTTTTAGCCAGTTAGGGCGGGGGAACAGTTTAAGGGAATTAAAACTGAAACACGTTACATTAATATGACAAAATGGTATGGATGATATGTGAAACAATGAATAATAGATTGAGAACAAGCTACTGTGAGCGTTTTAAACAAACTAGAGCACGCTAGCTGCGAAATGGTGCACACAGGAGCAAGCCTGCATGCACTAGCTGGGCCACTGCATGCAGTAATGACCTGCGTGCGCCACCTAACAACCGGCGTGCGCCGGTAAGCCTAAGCTCACAGCTTCTGTAATCAACCCTCTGGGCTCTGGAAAGGACCAGTGCACACCCAGGACAAACCACGCAGTTTATATAGGACAGGATATACAGTTACAGACAGCAGGGATAGATCTAAAGAAAAGAAATGAACTGAACACCCCATAAACAGTGTGGGGATATAAACAAAGGCCTGGGGCCAGTTGCCATGCAAGGGCCAGCCACTGGATGAGACTTAACAGGCGCACGCAGGTAGTAAAGCGTCGTATGCCAGTTAATCCTTTCATCCACTGCTTGGCTTTGCATCTTCTGGGTTTTGGATCAGGACCAAAAGGATCCCAGTGGCATTCCAAATCAACATAAACAAGTATTGAATATTATAGCTAAACAGTTCTAAAAGACAGAAAGCAATAAACTTGTTTTAGCATGCTACAAGGTGATCAGATGATAAAAGAATAGGAAAAATGATGATCGGTGGTCCCCACGCCAGTTCTGCCATGCAGCCATGACTGGCGCACGGCATAGAACCACTGGCGCGCGCCACCTATCATCATGCACGATCATTGAATCCTTGCCAGCATTAGGGCCAGGACTGGTATAAATTACCAGCCTTGACCCTGCCAGCCCCCCTCAGGGGTCAGAACAGAAAGTTTACAAAGGTGATATACCTTTGGTTTTGAGGTTGGAAATGAGTTTGAGCTTGAACTTGGGGTATGGGAGGATGGATGATGAATGGTGTGGGTATTATGAGGTGTATGAGTGTGTCTCTAGTTTTTCTCTTGCAATGGATGGGCAAGAAGGCAAGAAAAACTAGAGAGAGAGACTTTTAGACTTAATGAGGTTAACTCCTTGCAAATGAATGCAAATGGGGTATTTATGGAGGAAAGAGGACTGAAATCAGGTGGCCTTAGGGGCTGTTTGGGTTGGCTTGGCCAAGGGGAAGCCTCCCATGCATTAAATGCATGGGACAAGGTGATGGGCTTTTTAGGAGAGAGAGGGGAGCAGCTCTGGACGAAATAACCATCAGGGGGACTGTAGCCCACGTCAGGTTGGCACAAAAGTCCCGCGCATCTGGCTGAATAAAGGTGATTTGACTGGCATTTACTGGCATGCGCATGTAGAGGAGTGGCGCGCGCCAGTGGAAACTTGGTCAATGGTCGATGACTGACATGTGGCAGATTACCAGCGCACGCCAGCATGGTACTGGCGCAAGCCACTTAGGTTTTGCTGAGGCCATTTAGTTCTGGCTTGAAGGGTTTGAAAGAGGTCTGGAAAGGTCTGAATGAGGTTTGGAACGCTCAAAGGTCAAACACATTAACAACCTCGGGGTGTTCTTGACCTGAATCATCATTGGGGAATCAAAGACCGTAAGTAAACTAATCTGGACAGTCCAGAATAGGGTGTCTACACTGATGTTTTACTAAACATGTCAATGGGCTTTCAAAATGTAAAAGGCCTTGTAAAGATTAAATGGACCTCATTTATTCTTCAAATAATGTAACCCACATCCCATGGTTTTTTGAGTGTACATCCGGATTGGACTAAAATTAAACGGGCCCAATTGGAATTGCTTTGGCCCATTAATCTCAGCCCAATAACACTTCATTTTATGGCTCAATTTAATTAAATATTAATTAAATGGCCCTACGCTTACCCAGAACTGGGAGCCAAAATTGAGTATATACAGTTATTTAATGAGTTTTGTTCATATATAATTATTTTTTTGTACGATAAGAATTCCTCACAAAGAAATAAAATGAGAGGAGAGGAACAAAAGATGATGGATCAAACTTCAAAGGATTAGAGCCTGCAGAGGTCAGGCCGGGTTTAGATTTCTCTCTCCTCATATTTGGAATAGACCCAGATTTCCATAATGGAATGATTGAGGAAGAACATAGATGGGATGCTCTAAGGAGAACATCTAGGAGTAAATGCTCCAAACTAACAGAAGAGGTGATGAATGTGGCCACACATGACTTGGAGATCGTATGCCAAATCCGCCCTCTAAGTGGGTAATTACAACTAAAAAAAAAAAATTGAGATTCATGGATTGTAGGAGATGGCATTTTCCTTACTACTTCATAAGAATTCACAAAGTAAAATGGAGTAGTATTTTACAACCTCCGAAAGATGAAATAAGACTCCTTCAGAGACTTCATACAAACAGACAAGAATCAAATTACAAGAGAATGGGGTAATACTTTTCTTTGGCTTGATAATTGGCACAACTTGGGTCCTTTGTATGCTAAGTTTGGTGAGAGGGTTGTGACTAATTTGGGCAGAGCATTATGGACTAAAGTTGATACTATTATGGGCTAGATGGTCTTTTGTTCTTTGGTTGGCTATCCTTCAAAGACTTAGCACCAAAGATCGGTTGAACAGTTGGGGTCTGCTATTTGATGGCATCTGCCCTCTCTGTAAGCCTACTGATGAAACTCATCAACACCTATTCTTTGAATATTCATTCTCCACTGTTGTGTGGCAACATATGGCACTACAACAAATATGAGTTTCAACAGCTGAATCTTACAGCGTTTTAAAAAAAAAATGCTATAATAGAGTTGCACTTTGATGTTAAGATAGCGTGCAAAGTACTATAGATAAGCGGAAGACTTTTCATAATGTTCCATTAACTCAATTACAGCGTTCAACCCACGAAGCGCGCCAGTTGTGGTGGGCCGAACCCAGTTTGGCCACGGGTTGGCCCGCAGGTTGATTCGACGGGGCTAGTAGACGAGCGTGACAGGTTGGACTTGTGCATGTGATTTGGGCCTAGGCCCTGTGCGTGTAGTGGGTTGAGCCGAGAAGAGGTGGACGGGACCAAAGGGTTCGGCCCACTGGTGTCAGAGGCCCAGTTCGCGAGCTCAATGACCGAACCTTCGGGTCAGGCGAATGGGCTGGTTGGGCTTAGAGGGTCAGTTCGACCCAGGCAAGGGCTGCGTAGAGATCCCTCCATTCGATTCTAGGAGCTTCTAGAACACTCCAGAATTGGGGCTGGTTTGGGTATGTGTCGTGCACACCTGAATTGGAGAGCAAGTACATTTGTCCATAAATAGGAGAGGATAAACCCTCAGAAAGTTACACAATCTCAGACCCTACTGCAGTACTGTCGCCTTCTCCTGTATACTGACTTACTCGTCGGAGGGGCGTGGGCGGCCAACCGCCTCGCGCCTTGGTGCAGGTACACAACGGAGCAGCGGAGGAGAGAGATCCGAAGGAGTTTGAGGAGAAACCACCATACCACAATTGGCGTCGTTGCCGGGGATGTTCCGGCTGGTTTTCTAAGACTCCCGGTGGAATTGGGGCTGGGTTGTGTGGGATACACGGCAGCGCGGACAAGCCGCCACGGAAATAGCAAAACAACATGGAGGAACATTGTCTCAGCTGGGTTTTTGGATCGAACCGTCAAAAACTCGATCGGACCAGCCAGGGTGGAGCGTATTCCTCGGACGAGTTCGTTGGTGGTACTGGCGTTGGGCTTCGACACCGGAGGAAGGCTCTGCAGCGATTTGAACATAGGTGGACGATGGCGAAGCGACGGTTCAAAGGTGGCTCGGATCAAAAGTGATCAAAAACAAGATCTGATCACGGGGTTTTGTTCGTCTCGTCGACCGGAGGACGTCGGATGAGAGCTCATGGTCCATTCGAGCGCCGGAAAAGGGGTGCCGAAGGGTTTTTTAGGAATCGATGCGATCTAAAGTTGTCGGAAACAAGTTTTGATCACTGGGCTTTGTTCGGCTCGTCGAGACAATCACGGATCCGAGTAGCACGCCGCCGGAAGGTTAGCGGGTGGCCCGCACGCGCCGATCAAAGGCGGCGCGTTGACCGCGAGTCCAAGCATGTGTCAGGTGTGTGCCGACGTGTGCCACTCGTGTGTTTTGGGCCATGTGGTGCCACGTCATTGACACGTGGTTGGCGCGTCATCGCCACATGGATGCCACATCATCGCAATGTGGCTACCACATCATCAAGGTGGGACCCCATCGAGCTGCCACGTCAGCTGGTCAATGCTGAGTCAGCGTCCAGTGTTCTGCCACGTCAGCAGGGACTGTTCCCCGGGGTCAAGGAATATTCCAAATTTGTTTTTTTGCGATTTCAGAGCCGATACAACTCCGTTTTTCGCATATGAGTAGTCGATTTTGAGTATTTCGACAAGCCAGATCCAACCACAGTGTCGGTTTTGTAGTAATCGGTCTCGGATATTGTTGGTACGTTCATTTACAGTTTTAAAAGTGTAGTTTTTTGTTGTTTGGGTCGTCCGGAAGTGCCCGGTGACGATTTTATTGCTGATTTATTTTTGTTCTCGTGAGTTTTGGTAGAAGGGCCGAACATTTGTGGCTTCGGCTTGTATGAACTAATTTTTGAAAAATTAACAAGTTTTTTCTGTGGAATAGCCGACCATGCACGGCTTCGGCCTATTTAGTTAATTTTTCAAAAAGATTTTCGGTGGGATAGCTAAACGTATGTGGCTTCGGCCTGTTTGAATTAATTTTTCAATTTAATTAAGTTTTTTGGTGGAATGGCCGAACGAATGCGGCTTCGCCCGTCTAGTTAATCTTTCAATTGATTAAGTTTTTTCAGAGGAGTGGCCGAACACCCGTGGATTCGGCCCGTGTAAATCACTCGGTTCAAAATTAAATTTTTTCATCACTTTGAATTAGACTGCCCTTTCAAGTCCAACCTAACCCGAAGTGGGGGCTGGATGGATGGTGTGATAGACTTGATTTTATGATAAAAAAGACTTTAAAAAGTATTGGAAAAAGAGCAAGCATTCAAAGAAAATTAGAGCAACCACAAGGCACGATGTAGCCATAAGTTATTAAAAATACTGAGCACAAGAAATTGGAGCTATGGCCTCCCGTTTAAACTATATAATCTATATTTAGCTAAATCCAAGTTCGAATGCTAATGGCCGATCATTTGCGGCTTCAGCCTGTTTAATTGGTTAATCAAGTTTTTCGGTAGAATGACCGACCGTTTGCGGCTTCAGCCTGTTTTATTAATTAATCAAGGTTTTCGGTGGAACGGCCAAGCAGACGAGGCTTTGGTCGGTTTGTAATTTTCTTTATCATTCTCGGTGGAACGACCGAGCGTTTCAGTGGGAAGGCCAAGCGTTAGGGCTTCGACCCCGTTTGACAGGTTTCTCGGTGGAAAAGCCAAGCGCCTTGGATGATCTCTTTATTATTCTCGGTGGTATGGCCGAGCATGGACGAGGCTTCGACCAGTTTGTAAATATTTATCATTCGCGGTGGAACGACCAAGCAGACGAGGCTTCGGCCGGTTTGTAAAGAGAACGATCTGGTTTTTATCATACGGTGATGTAGAGAATATTGAGGACCGCTCCGGTTTATTGAGAGGATGGTCTAGTTTTTATGAATAAGAAAGATGGGTCTTTGAGGACTTGATGGTCCGGTTTGAGAAACTGGATTCAGTCCCACTGAACGATTCAACTCCTCGTGCCTACGGAAGGTGCACGAGAAGTTGAGGGGCTATTGTGGTGGGCCGAACCTAGTTTGGCCACGGGTTGGCCCGCATGTTGATTCGGCGGGGCTAGGAGACGAGCGTACGGGTTGGACTCGTGCACGCGGTTTGGCCCTAGGCCCTGTGTGTGTAGTGGGTTGAGCCGAGAATAGGTGGACCGGACCAAAGGGTTCGGCCCACCGGTGTCAAAGGCCCAGTTCGCGAGCTCAATGACCGAACCTTCGAGTCAGGAGAATGGGTCGGTTGGGCTTAGAGGGTCGATTTGACCCGGGCAGGGGCTGTATAGAGATCCCTCCAGTCGGTTCTAGAAGCTTCTAGAACACTCCAGAGTTGGGGCTGGTTTGAGCATGTGCCGTGCACACCTGACTTGGAGAGCAAGTATATTTGTCTATAAATAGGAGAGGATAAACCCTAAGAAAGGTAAGTACACAATCTCATACCCTACTACAGTACTGTCTCCTTCTCATGTATACTGACTTGCTCATCGGAGGGGCATGAGGCGGCCAACTGTCTCGTGCCTTGGTGCAGGTACGCAGCGGAGGAGAGATCCGAAGGAGTTCGAGGAGAAACCACCATGCCACACCAGTCTTAATTTTCCACGAAATATTACACACCAAAATTACTTGGTGTGAAATTCCAATTTCAAACCCTGACACACACACTCTCTCTGAACTAGATGGGGAACCGCTAAAATTCCAATCGATTTGGGAAGAAATGGCGCCTTGAGTTTATTAATCTCATCCTCGAACAACCTCACGAGAACGATCCATTCTAGCGTCACAACCACTACCGCCTCCTCCTCCACCTCCACGCTGCCGTCGCCAGGAAATCTACACTGTTTTCTCGGAGAGAAAAGCATCACCGTTTTCTTTGGGGTTGAAGAGGCAATAACCCACTTCGTTCTGTGTTTCACCCAAAGGTTTGGTCCTTCTCCTCTATTATTCCAAAAATCTGATCTAAATGGGTTTGTTCTTCTCTCTTTTTCTCTCACCCTCGATCTGCCATTAACCAGCAGATTGAACCATCGCACAAACTCAGCCACTTCGAAATTAGAGTGAGAAGCTTTCGATCATGTATGATTAAGCAAACCTAGCCATAAAACTAGTTGTAGAGTGAGAACCTTTCGAACATGCACAAACCCAGCCACTTCAAAAATTATCTGAAATATTTGATTGACATATATGTATTGTTAAGCATTTAAATTTATAGCATTCCTAAAACGATGTATAGTGTTCTTAAATTGCTGTAGAAACTGTGTAATATATAGCAGTCGAAAAACACTGTCTAAAGTCCAGGACTTTTAACGTCGGCTAAAACAGTGTTCCACGGAACGCTATATATACTCTTTAATAGCGTTTTTTGCAAGCTATAGAATGCAATTTTTGTTGTAGTGTGGCTAACAAAAATATGATTCTGGATATGCCTTGGCAGCTTGGTGGAGGTTCTTGACTAGTATTGTGGGCACGTAAATGGTAAAAGTTTGAAATCTATTAGTCTTAAATGTTCTCTGACAGCAACTAATTATGAGATATGGAGAGAGAAATTGTCGAATTTTTCAAGGGAAAGTGATGGGGTATGATCAGGTGCTAAAAAGCATTGCAGTTGATGTTAGAGACTTCCTTAGCTCAAGAAGAAAAATGAAATAGTGTCTAGAGAATCAATCTTTCCGCAGGAATTAGGGTTTATCTAACAGGATTTTCTTACCTGTTTAGTTTTCTTGTTTCTTGTTTGTTAGTTGTTGGCTAGTTTTGGAGCAGTGTTTTGCTAGTTGTTGTAAGGGGCTATATCCCTAGACTTTCATTCTTGTTGTTTGAGCTTAATAAGATCTTGCACTTATCAAAAATAATAATAAATAATTGGCTCCCATGTTGTAGCCCTCATTGGTTTTGCAGCTAATGATAGGCCTAAGTATTTTACACGAAATTGGGACCCACTTTTTGTCATATAACAAATCCTAAATCACACCCACCACTAGAGATGTTCTTACTTCCTCAAACGTAGCACATAGCTTTATGGACACTAAACACACACCGCCCTCTGGGTGGGTAATTAGTACAAACCTACAACGTAAAGTTTTGAGTGGTTTTGAAATAAACTAAGAGTAGTTTTGGGAATGCAGTTTTGGATTTTTCTGAAGAAACGAGTGTTGTTTACCGAGTTTGTTCATATATCGTTTTTTTTTTGTTCGATTTCTAATCCTCGCAATGAAATAAAATGAGAGGGAGAGGCACAAAAGATGATGGATCAAACTACAGATATCTGGCCGGTTTTAGAATTCTCCCTCCTCGTATTTGGTATAGACCCATATTCCCATAATAAAATGATTGAGGAAGAACATAGAAGGGAGCGTCAAAGGAGAACATCTAGGAGTAAATGCTCCAAATTAACAGAAGAGGTGATGAATGTGGCCACACGACTTGGAGATCATATGCCAAATCCGTCCTCTAAGTGGGTAGTATTTTTGACAAAACAAGAACATATTGTATTCATATGAAAACAGATTACAACTAAAAAAAAAAAACAATAGGTGATTCATGGATTGTAGGAGAAGGCATTTCCTTGCTACTTCATAAGAAATCACAAAGTCAAATGGAGTAGAATTTTACAGCCTCCGAATGGAGAAAAAAGACTCCTTCATAGACTTCATACAACCAGACAAGAACCAAATTACGAGAGAAGTAAACTCCATCCCTCACATAATAGTTCTACCTAGTCAGCAGTATACATAGCGACAGGTTTTTTCTGCAAAAATCTTTACTCCATCCATGCCTGAAAAGTGAAAAGCAATATAACTTCCAGTTGGTTCACACAAAGAGAGAGAGAGAGAGAGAGAGAGAGATACCAACCTCCCAGTTTGTTCAACTCCTCCTCCGTAAGCAGGGCAACAAAGATATCAGTAACTCCACAACTAGGCTTGATCATTTCAGATGCACGACTGGAAACATCCGAGGAAAGAGGTGTTAGCACTATGGACATCAATGGGTGAATCAGCCTTTCTATACATTGAAAAACAAATGGGCAAAATATTTAGCACCTGCCGAAAACTTTTTCCAGGAATTTTGTGTGATAAGATAACCATTCTTGACTTTCAAGATATCTTTTTTCAAAAGGAAAGCCACCCTCACCCTCGTGTGTTCCGTCCAGGTAAATCCTATATGCCTGCATTTTAAGAAAGATAAATGTGATTCAAAATTCTCAACTCCATATGGAAGGGAAAGAGATTTTTATCACTTTCAGATCACTAATATAGATACATAAAAATACAAGCTAAGGATTCGAAGAATTGTAGAGTTCCAACTTGGAATCAAATAACGAGGGCCGACTTCTATACATTGTAAAACCCTGACCAAAGACACTTCATTCTGGTCAATTAAGTAGACCGCAAACCAACAGAATCAGAACTTCCATGCAATCTATTCAAGAATAATCTTAACATACCCAACCTTAAAAAATCACGTTTATCAAACAAGACTTAAACCAACACACCTAAGCCTCACGTGATGGCATGAACAAGGACTGCCAAAACCATTTATTAGTTAACCTGTGCTTGTCAACGGATGAACAGCACAAAGAAATTGGAAATGCGGTCAACTTTCGACATCTACAACCGGTTCAACAAAAATGAAGTAATGTAACATCTCAGTAATAAACTTATGGCTCATGTAGTCTTTTAATCCCCATAAAATACCTTCAGTATAAAAATTGGTATTATGAAGTTTTACGGTTCAACAAAAATGAAGTGATGTAACATCTCAGTAATAAACTTATGGCTCATGTAGTCTTTTAATCCCCATAAAATACCTTCAGTATAAAAATTGG
>JAOTQK010050174.1:0-14448 GCA_025642025.1 Rhododendron ferrugineum | reverse complement strand
GTGTCCTATTTAATTATTTAAGCATGTACTAGTCAATCTAGGAGATTTCCTAGTCAAAATTCCACATTAAAATAGTCGAATTTGACACATGTTCTTCTAGAATTTAATATAATGTACTTAGAGAATCCTAGGGTATTAAAATATTAGGTACAACTCTATTTCTATAATTAGGGAATCCCATGGGAAAATCTAGCTAATGAATTAACTAATATATCTTAGAACTAGTTCTATTATCCAATGGCTAAAGATTTCCCTTGTAATTATTGACCAATGGGTAATAATTTCCCAAACTTTTATTGACCAATGGATGACCAATGGATAAGGAATTAAAATATTATTTAACCTTTTATAATAATATATATATATATATATGTACTTTAGACATGTGCAAGTCTATATACAATTATATATGTGTACTTAACAAATCTATACACTATATCTTTATTAGAAAGTCTATTGTCCAATGGGTAAAGATCAAAGGTGACTTTGGTCAAAATGGTTTATTTAGGGTTCAATGGTTCAAAAGGTTCAAATGGTTCAAGAAGGTCAAATGTTCATTTAGGTTTTCCTAATGAATTGGTTAGAAGCTAACTAGGCTTGCTAAGTAGGATTTCTAGTCAAGAAATATAATCTTAAGGCTTACTAGCACACTTGTCTTTAGAAAATGACTGTATTGACTGACGTGACGAAATTTAATTTTATAAACCTTGAATTTAGTAACACGACGGATTTTTGGATATTAAAAGGAAATCCAAGTAATTAAAATAAATTCAAATTTTTAACGAAAGTTTTATTTATCAAAAATCCGGGTCGTTACACACATAGACATCAATTGCATCACCATTATCACATCGAGTCTGCATCAATTACATCACCATCATCATATTTGTTCACATCTGACCACCATCATCATTATATACATATTATGCATATCTCTTACTCATGAAACAGGTCAATCTTGCAATCAACCGGCTCTACGCCTCGGTTTAATTGATCGGTCCAGCGCCTCGATCCTTTGGCTCTATGCCAAAATTTATGATGGGAAAGCTCTGTGCATAGACCTTCAGAATGCAACTGGCTCTACGCCTCGGTTCAAATCACGTCAAGCCCTAAGCTCCGACTCCTCAGGCTCTCGCCTCATGACTGCAACCGACTTTACGCCTCGGTTCTGTCACCTCAAGCTCCGATTCCACAGGCTCTCGCCTCATGACTGCAACCGGCTTCGCGCCTCGGTTCTCTCATCTCAACGCTCTGTGCTCTAGTTATTGGCCTCGTGCCCCGCACATCTCAAAAAAATGGCGTCCAACTTATCTCCAGAAGATGGCTTGGATTCCACCCCATATCTCAAAACCGGCATCCGATTCATCTCGAGAAGATGGTTTGGATTCCACCCAATTACATCAATTCCTTCTTGCTCATCCGCAAGGATTAGCTACTCTACCGAGCTCCCCTCATTCAAAGTAAGGATGATCAAGAAAAGCAAACGACTCACCCGCCATGTATTGATCTACCCCAAAATACTAAGAACGCTCTACGCAAAAATTTCCACGGCAGCTCCGCGCTTCTTCAACTACTCTCCGGCAAAATCCTGGCTTAGCCTAGGTACGTCGAACTACGGCTTTTAAAGCCCGAAGATACGTCTTCTGTTTCTAACCCTCCAAACTTTCTATTTTTCTTTATTGCTCCCTCGAACTACGGTTGGTCTGAATTTCCCTTACAGAATACGTCGGCAGCCTCCCGGCCCAACCATAACTAAAACCTTTTTTCAAAAACCCTTGGAACAGTGGTTTGACCAAATTCAGTTGCTTTTACAACTTTGACACTTACTTAAACATGTCTCGCGATCCGTCTAAGTTCAGTTAAAGAGGGGCATCTGTAGACACCCCAATTTGGCCTAACGATTATTTCAAGTCCCACCTTGGGGACCATCCCAATGATGAATGGATACAGTAATTGCTGATTGACTTCTCGTAAACCTTAGGACTTATGGTAAGAACTTTTAGCCACTTAGAGGACCCAATCTAGAGCCAAATAGCCTTTCAGACATAAATACAGTAGCCCAGGAAAATCTTTCTTTCGGCCGTAACATTGATCTCATGGCCTCAACATCATTCTTGCACCCGTGAAACATGTTGCTTAAAAATCTCCCTGAGAGATTTATCCTTTAGCCGCCAGGTCCATCCTTCGGCCTCTTAATCGTTCACTCGACCGCCAGATCCTTTTCACGGCCGCCAGATTGTCTATTTTCCAGATTCTGGAATGTTCTGTCAATCGTTTGATTCGTTCACAAAACCCTAGCAGCCTTTTTCTGATGCGTTCGGGCTACGTAAAGAGACTACCATGAGGAGTTTGTGTTGCCCTATAATTCCAATTCCATTGTGTGTTTTGATTGGTTGAAGTGAGTCACCAATTGTCTATATAAAGGAGCCTTTGGGTTCCGAAATTATGAGATCAATACACCTTTTCTAGCCACGAAACTCTGCAAGTATACTCTCTCATATCCCCTCTACAAAAGCCCCAACCTCCTGAAGGTAGCCGCTATCCGACGATCCAAACCCCAAAGTTCAAACCCTAACCCTAGGGTTTCATGAAGCAAATCAGTCAATCACCCTCAATCCGAAGCAATCAAGCCACTGAGGGATTAAGGTGGTGAGGCCCAGGGGCCTTTGGTTCATTTTATTTTCAGTTTATGCATGCTAATCGTAGTATTTTAATTCTCTGTTAATCGTATAGTCTGGTGTGAGGAAGATCCGGCTGGACCTTCGATCCATCAGCCGGTACATCGAACTAGGAGGATCTCTCGACCGTGACATCAATTCACCGGCCGCGAGATCCATCTCCCTGGGACAGTCTGTTTTATTCTGCTTATTCTGATGCATGCTTTCAATTACAGTCTCGGCTCACCATTAACTGTTTAAAGGCTAATTAATCAGTTTACGTGTTTGGAATTAAACAAAGCATGTGTTAATTGTATGTCGAACAAATACGGGTCAGTCTCACGACTGGGCAAAGAGGGGTGCCTAACACCTTCCCCTTATTGTACTTTTGGCTCCCGTACCCAGAATCTCTATCTGTTTTTCCTAGTTTTTATAAACTAGGTGGCGACCCCGTTTTGATGATAACCGCTATTGTGTGGCGATACTCCTAGCCATGGGAATATCCACGATCTTGGTTTATGAAGCAAACAACCAATCAAACAGCAATGATCAATCTGTATGGCAATGCCCCACTCCGGGAGGTGTCTACACATAGCAGGCCGAACATCCCATTTACGTTGGGTATCTTTCCCAGATCCTACATTCTTGGGATCTAATTCCCTTACGGAATTCCACTATTCTGGAACCTTCCAGAGTGTTCTTTACACTTGAGACTGCTTTCTCCGGTGTTTCTCCCTGTTCGGCCCTCTTGTTGCTGAACAGACTACTTGGACCAATGACTTCACATGTTCATCGGTCCTCATTAATTACCTGGACCAACGACTTCTCGTGTCTTTGGTCCTTATCGCCGACCACTGTCGTACACGGCGACTGTCCTCATCGCACTTAAACCATGGTCCCATGTACCATGTGTTCGGGACCTATCTGAGCCGTTTCGAGAATACCTCCCTACAATTGCTCCCCAGCTTTACCTGTTATTGTCTCAAATGACGAGCAAAGCTCTCAAGAACCGGGCAAATTCATTCTGCTCCTGCACCTTGTTTCACAAAATTGGTGCAATTTCCATCATTAAGCCAGGCCAAATGTCTTCATTGTTTGGGCTGGACAGGCTTTTCTTGCCCCTACCTTTACACGTGGCATGCTTCGTACTGCCTGCATTAAATGCGAATGGACGCCCTTGGGGGAACGGAACGCCCAAACGGAGTCTGGGGTGACGTTTCACATATGCCACCCCACTCATTACGGTATATTTGGGTTTTCGTCCCATTTTTAAAACTCAATTCTCTCTCTAGACTCCCTCTGCAGAAAGTAGATTATTCCTACTCGCCATTGAAGCACTATTCATCACCTCGTGATCCCTCATTTTCTGCACTTAGGAACTCTAATCGTCATAATCGTAAGTCATCACTCCTCATTCTGCCCCATTTCTCTCGTTTGATTTAGGGTTCTGTAGCGGACCAAACCAAATGGCTCGAGCCCAAATGATGAGTAGGCCGAAACCAAAGATAGTGGCCATGTACGGTTCCATGTTCGGCTATGACGGAGTTTCAGAAGCAGCCGAGATGCGATTAACCGTCGGCCAACAAGTGGGACTTCCCCCGCGTTCGGCCACCTTTGCAGAAAGTCTCTAGCCTCGGCCACCCTTGGACTGGCCACCTTTATGGCAATCTTCTCCATGGGTCCCCATTGTGCTCGGCCACATGTGGGGCTCGGCCGCATGTCAGTCTCGGCTACATGTGGGATTCAGCCGCCCGCCAAGTCACGTGTCATCGCACGTGCTAAAGCGGTTACTCCCAAGGATAATGATGCGCGCACATGGGTGGTGCCAACTTAGCTCAAAACGTTTACCAGATCTATCTGGTGACGTCACGATGACGACACCCGGCTCGTGCTAGGCACATGCCCGTACTTGGAGAGCAAGCCAAGAAGACTTTATAAATACTAAAGGATCACAATCCTAACAGGTACATGCTTCTACACACCTAAAACCCTAATCTCTTGCCTTCTCTCTGCACATACTCATCCTCTCGCCGGAGGGCCTTGCCGGGCAAACCCCGGCCAGGTCTTTAGACGTGCGTTCCTTGTGCAGGACAAGGCGGAAAGCTAGGAATCCACCCGGACCAGCGGAGGAGGGACTTGACGTGAGATCACGGGCCACACAGGTTCTTACAATTATTCTAGGGTTTTCTCGCCCCTTTCACTTTCATCTGTAACTCTGTTATCCACAAATGGGGAGGTTTAGGCGCCCCTACAACACTCCTCAGGCCATGGCTACTTTCAGATCTTGCTACAAGATCCCTGACACCGTAGCCACTGCTCTGGCTCAGAGGATGCCGTCCGTGAGTGTCTGGATAACGACACCCTCCATATCCCCATCGTTGCCATCGTAGAAGGCAGGGTTAGGTTTCCCTTAGCTCCCCTGCTTCGTCAGGTCCTAGCCCACTACCGATTATCCCCAATGCAGGTTTTGGCCAACTCTTTCATGTAGTTATGGGCATAAATGTCATAAACCAAATGTCAGGCACATCTTTAGGTCTACACGACATCCATCACTTGTACAACATTTCTAGGACAAAAGACGCCCTCACCTACTATCTGAAAAGTAGAGATTTGAGGATGAAACTTGTTCTTGAACTTCCTGATTCCGCTCGAGGAGATGATGATGATTTCCTCATCGTCACGGGGAACTTCGAGCCCAGAAACGAGGACGGCAGAGTGATAGGCTTTCACGCTCCTCACAGATTTGGCACTCCACGTTAGTTCTTTTTTCTCGTAGAACTACTTGCCGAGCAATTTCTTTGTATTACATCTCTAATTAATTGTTTATTGACTATTGACTTCATGTTTTGCAGCTACTAATGTCAATCAAGGGCATGAAATCATTACTCCGCAAGTCCAAATAGTAGATATCAACCGTGCACTTGCTTTTAACGGACAGGGTACTCACCTTGCAAGCCGAGCAAGAGCAGCACAGGTGCTCCTTAGCTACCGGGCTTCTTACGACGGATTCATTGATCGGCGTATAGGTGGCAAAAAACAAACAGTACCTAGAACGGCACTAGATTGCAATGGCTCTACGTGCTGTTTGATCGGAACCCTAATGTCTTCGTCGGAACCCTAATCTGCAAAATAGACAAGGGGTGAGCGCACCTTTGCCTCTCGTGGCAAAGGTCCTCCGATGCCTAAGTTAGTATCTCGTACTGTATGAAACCCTAATTATCAGTAGGAAAGTATGGAACGAATGCCACTTATTGCGTACCTTTTACCTCTAGGTTTACCTTGTACTTATAGATACAAGTCTGCGTGTCTTCCAAGCAATCTCATTACTTCAGGTTTCCTATCTCATACAGGAAACCTGTCCTTCCGGGGATCCCCTCACCCAATCAGCCGAGATCCCAAACTCATAGGGACTCTTCTTCTTATGGAATTCGTCCCATAACGGGACTGCCTTCTTAGTTATCTTTAACTTGTTACCTGGTTCTTCTTCTAGAATATCCTCACCGCCTTATCTCTTAAGACTATGTACATTCGGATAATTCTATATGTCCGACATTCTCATCAACCGAACAGATAGTACCAATTAACGACTTCTCATGTCTTTGGTCCTTTACTGCCGAACAGACTGCGTGGACCAATGACTTCTCATGTCATCGGACCTAATCACCGTCCACCTTCTTGCACGGCGCCTTACTTTGCTATACTTAACACATGGCCCCCGTGTATCACGTGTTCGGCCCTTAGCTGTGCCTGTTCGGGAATACCTCCCTACAATTGCTCCCCAGCTTTGTTCATTGCCACTGTTCGGGGGCAATGAGTGAAGCTTAGAAACAGACTTTAGGCCAAACTCCTTAGGTCCTCGTACACTTCATGGCATCTATTTACTCATTGATGCTTTTGACGTTTTAGTCATTATACCTTCTTGAGGTAATGACTCCACGTGGCATATTTCGTACGCCATACATTAAATTCGAATTGACGTTCCAGCTAAACGGCGTCAGAACGACATCCATCCAATCCCTGTTTGACGTTACTTTTCATGTAACGGCGTGAGAGGAGATGTTTCATCTCCATCTCTTACCTTAAACCCCAAAAAGGGGATTTCTTTGGGTTTTTCACCCAAAAAACTAGAATCTCCTTTTTCTCTCCCTAGAATCCAAGCGAAGAACACCTTCCCTTGCTGCCATTGCCGCCATCTGCTACTCGTTCGTGTTGCGTCTCAGGCAATCACTCCAATCATCCTCGTAAGATTCTCGTTCCCTTTCCTCATTCGTGTTTCAATATGAGATTTCGTTCTCAGATTCCTTTTTGTTCAAGGGTTTTGATTGCAACCATTTCTTAGTTTCTACTCCATTTCGAGTATATCCATGGCGGATGTGGGTGATAATGTCCCCATGCCTGGTTAATTTTGGAAACGTTGTGAGAGTCCCGCTGCCATGGCGGCATTTAGGGTTGAGTACAATATTCCAGATAACGTGGGGCTCGAACCTGCCCCAGTAGGTGCAAGGAGGAACGCAACCTCATGGGATAGAACATGTATCCCCATTGTTGCCATCATTGAAGGTGGGGTTCGTTTCCCCCTAGATCCTCTACTTCGTCGTGTTCTAAACTGGTATCGCCATAATCCCATGCAAGTATCCGCCAATTTCTATTGATTAGTGATGGGGGTTGTAGCCCTAAACAGGATCCTAGGAACCCAATTAGGAATCTGGGACATCCAGTGGTGGTATAGCATCGTGCTAAACCCCGAGTACTTCACCTATTACTTCAAAGTGAGGAAAGCAGAAAAGCGTTTCGTGCTTAACTTGCCAGATTCTCCCCGTGATCATGAAATGGACTTCCTCTATGTTACTGGAGCTTTCGAGACAATGGGGGAAGATGGCCAGGTGGTGGGCTTCCATTGCCCCCACGAATGGGGCTACCCACGTATGCTCCTAATTTTGCTCCCTCATTTGTGCAACTGGTCTTTCTTTTCTGCATTCTCTTTGCTTTTCTAACTTATTTTTGTGCATGCTCTCTTTAGCTACCAACGCCAACAAGCGTCCAAGAAGGGAACCGAGCTACGTCCGAACAACGGACATCAACAGGGTTCTCAAATACACAAGAGAACCTGGCACCCCAACGGCTGATCGGGGTCGTAACGCTGACGTATTGTTGGGATACGACCCTGCATATAAGGGGTTTATCGACAGAAGGCTCGCAAATCCAAGCACAAGTGCCGCCTCTACCTCGTCTGCTCCCCAACCGAGGAGCTTAAGATCCAGTGCAGGTTTGACAATCGTCGGACAGCCGGGCGAGGTTCCAATATCCAAAGGTATCCCCCTGCCCCGTGTGGTTTTTAGAAGGTCTTCACAACAACGAGCTGTCGCTCAACAACAACCCGAACAGCTTGCGCCTGACCGTGATACCAGTCAATCCTCTTCGTTCGGTTATTCCCCATCGCCATCTAACTCAGGTACGATGTCTCGACAACCGATGAATCTAAGCTCTCTCTTAACCGTATCTTCTCGGGGACGCGGTACCTCTGGTCGGGTCTCTTCCACAGGCCATGTGCCTCCGCCTCCCCGACGCACCAGAGGAGCCTCGACCCAGAGTAGTTCATCTCCTCGGGGGTCTGACACTGTGCTAGAGGCTCATCGGGACAAACGTCCCAGAAACCAAGATGCTTCAGATGCTGCGGCCCAGGCTGCTGCCTCTATTCAGCAACCTCACTCTCCGAGCACCCAGATGACTCCTCAGACTTGGGCCCCTCAACTCATCAGAGGGGACCGTCCAGTCAATATTGGGGACAGTGCAAGTTCATCCGAGACCGCACTGGCCCTAGCACAAGGCTTGCTACTTTCGGTGGACATGCAGAAGGAGTCCACATCCCCTTCTGACCGGCTCCTGTCCACTGGGCTCATCAGTGGAATTAAGGCAACTTGCTTTATTCGTAGCTAGATTTAACTTTCTTTGTAGTTTGTAGATTTCTAACTCTTTGTTCTATCTTTGGTACTTCTCAGTTTATTCAAAAGATGGTCATACTATGCCAAAAGTTCCAAGAAGCAGAGTCTGAGAGGATCAGACTGCTCAACGCAACACTAGATTGCTGTGGACAGTCACAAGGTTGGAGAGAGAGAGAGAGAGACAAAGCTAAGTTGGACTCAGATGAGATGAAGGGAAAACTCGAGATCGCTGAGGACAGTCTTAATCAGGCTCTGTCAAAAATTGATAGTACCAAGAAAGTTGTGCATGAAGAGGCTACCAAAAAGGTTTTGATGCAGCTACAGCCAGTTATGTCGAACATTTGCCGGCCACACAAGATCAGATTTGGGCCGCTTGCTGGGAAGCGTGCCGTAAAAAAGCAGGAATTGCAGAAGACTCCCCTCTGTGGGTTGAGAACGATCTACCAAGCAGCCGTGCTCCAGCCTATGTCGAACATGAAGAGCCCCCTGTTGACGATGTCAAACAGTAGATCGACAGATTTGTCGACGCTGATGAGGACATACAAATGGAGACCCAGGATGCCTCAACCGAACGTTCTCCTGCTCGTGAGACTATAAATGAAACCATCAACCTAGAGGAACAAGCTGCCGGTGGAGGTACCAACACGGAAGCAATTGCAGAGGTTCCAAGCGACATCCCACTAGAGGTCCAGAATCTGGACTGACTTGGTAAGTTCCTTACAGCCTTTTGAACACATTTACATGATCTTTGCAGGTCCTACGTGACCGAGGTTTTTGAGCCCTGCGAGGCACCGGTTCATTCATACTTTTGATAACACATGTATTCGGCCCTCCTTGGCATAACAGTTTGTTACTATGGCCGTGCATGGCCCTTATATTTTGCTTGGCCCTTCGTGGCCTGTAGACTCTTTGTCTTTAAATATGCTTGGCACCTCATACCATCATCTTTAAGTGCTACATATTTGGGTAGCATTTACTCGTATGCCTTTGACTAAGTATTTTAGACTTAGACAAAATCTTAAGTTTTGTCATTCTTGGCAAATCTAAGTTTCTCATACTTAAACGGAATCCTAAGTGTTTCGTACTTAGTCAAATATTCGAAACAAATGCTCTTTATGTTTCTACCCAAGTATTTCATACCTGGAAAATAAGCAAACGTTTCATGCTTGCTATAAGTGTCTCATACTCGCATTAAAACAGATTGCTAAGTTTTTCCACACTTAACAATCGAAGTATCACATATGAATGGGTACGTGTATTCATACGGGACCAAGGCATTCGTGCCTAGTCCCTACTCCCCAATACAAAAAAAAGGAAAACAAGGCCATTGTTCGTATTCACAGAATAAAAAACAACCATAAAGAATGGAAAACAAAAATTTCTGAAAAATCAATATATTGCAGAAAAATGTGATTGTATTCATAATCCTTGAACTCAAGGGGGCGTTACGTGTACCCCTTGCAACTAGTCAAAATAAAAAACAAGGGAATATTCTTCATAATTCCCACACAATTACGTCATCCTAAAATAGAAAAAAGTAAACTGAAGTCTCTTTAAACAAAGAACTTCCTCAAATTATGGACATTCCAGGGCCTTGGCACTGGGTTCCCATCCAGGTCCGCCAATTTATAGGCCCCAATGCCCACAATTTTAGTCCCACTATACGGGCCTTCCCAATTAGCCTCCAACTTGCCCTCGTTGGCCACCTTGGTGTTGCCGAGCACCTTACGAAGCACAAGGTCTCCAATACCAAATTCTCGCGGATGGATATGCTTATTGTAGCTTTTCATCAGCTGCTCCTGACAAGAGGCCAAATGAACCGAAGCCCTTTCTCTCCTTTCCTCGGCAAGGTCGAGCTCAATTTCATGGGCCCTGTCATTTCCCCCACCCTTGAAATTGGAAGACCAATTTCTAGGGGTATAACTGCCTCTGTACCATATGCCAAAGAATATGGGGTCTCTCCCGTAGACCTCCTGGGTGTTGTTCGGTGCGCCCACAGCACCAGTGGTAACTCATCGGGCCACTTGCCTTTTGTCTTATCCATTCTTTTCTTGATCCCATTGAGAATGGTTTTGTTGGATGCTTCTGCTTGCCCATTACTCTGAGGGTAAGCCGGAGTCAAATAGTAGTTTCTTATCCCATACTGGGAACAAAAAGCTTTGAACTTTTTTTGGATCTACGCCCCGTTATCTGTAACAAAGAATAGGGTACCCCAAAACGAGTAATTATACTTTTCCAAATGAACCTTTCTATCATAGGCTCTGTTATCTTGGCCAGAGGTTCTGCCTCGATCCACTTCGTGAAATAATCTGTTGCTACCAGCAAAAACTTCCTGTTCCCAGTTGCTTTATGGAGTGGACCCACGATGTCCATTCCCCATTGAGCAAATCGCCAGGGGCTAGTCAATGGTACTAGATCCTCAGCTAGTGTTGTAATCATTGGTGAGAACTTTTGGCACTTTTCACAAATTTTAACATAGACCTTGGCATCTTCTTGCATATGTGGCCACCAATACCCTTGGGTAATTGCTCGATGGGCTATGGACCTGCCTCCTGCATGGCTTCCACAAGTTCCCTCATGAATTTCGTGAAGGAATTTTTGCACCATCTCGGGATGCACACAAAGCAAATATGGTTCAGTGAAGGACTTCCTATACAACTATCCTTCTGGTGATAACCAAAACCTTGTAGATTTGATCTTTATTTTATGTGCTTCCAGTCAATATCAGATTGGCTTAACTCGACGGACCAGGTTGAGATCCGTCCAGAGAAGTCTGCTTTTCGTAGCAATGACTTTAGAGGGAACTCAGTATAGACCACAACCTTGTGGCTCTGGAAGTAATGAGGTAACTTCCTTGTGGTTGTCCTTAACGCAAGGACCATCTTCTCAAGGGGCAGATACCTTGTCTCTGCTTCTAGCAGTGTTTTACTCACATAATAAACTGGGATTTGTTTGGATCCCTTATCTCTTAATAGAAATGCACTTACAGCATTCTCAAAAACTACCAAATATAAAATCAAAGACTCACCCGGGTCTGGAGTTGTCAAAAGTGGGGCCTCAGCCAAATACTTCTTTAAATCCTGGAATGCCTACTCACATTCTACTCCCCACTCAAATCCTTCTCTTTTTTTTAATAGTTGGAAGAAGGGCCTACACTTGTCACTTGACAGGCTGATGAACCTATTGAGGGCTGCAGCCATTCCAGTTAACCTTTGGACCTCCTTTGTTGTCTTGGGACTTTGTAGCCTCTGTAAGGCCGTTATTTGATCTGGGTTCGCCTCAATCTCTCTTATAGTCACAAGGTGGCCTAAGAACTTCCCAGAACAAACTCCAAATGCACACTTCGAGTCGTTGAGTTTTAACTTGTTATAAACACCTCCCTGAGAGCGGGGCATCGCCATACAGATTGATCACAGTTTGTTCGATTGGTTGCTTGCATCGTAAACCAAAATCGTGGATATTCCCATGGCTAGGAACATCGCCACACGATAGCAGTTATCATCAAAATAGAGTCGCCACCTAGTTTATTAAAACTAGGAAAATAGATAGAGATTCTGGGTACGAGAGTCAAAAGTACAGTGAGGGGAAGGTGTTAGGCACCCCTCTCTGCCCAACCATGAGGCTGGCCCATAACATAAGACATACACCTGCTTTATTTAATTCGAAACACGTAGTCCGTTTAATTAAGCCTTTAAACAGTTAATGGTGAACCGACACTGTAATTGAAAGCATGCGCTTTAGAAAGCAGAACAAAGCAAAATATGTCCCAAGGAAATGGATCACGCGGCCGGTGAATGGATGTCACAGCCGAGAGATCCTCCTGGTTTATTGTACTGGCCGAGGGATCGAAGCCCTGGTCGATGTTCTTCCTCACACCGAACAGAAAGGTTAGGAGATAGTCAAAGTGCTACAATTAAGCATAAAAACGGTAAATAAACCAAACTAGAGGCCTTTGGGCCTCACCACCTTGATCCCTCAGTAGCTTGTTTGCTTCGGATTAATGGGGATTGACTGATTACTCTTTTGAAAACCCTAGGGTTAGGGTTTGAACCTCGGGGTTTGATCGTCGGATTGATGGCTGCCTTTGGAAGGTTAGGGCTTTTGTAGAGGGGATTTGGGAGAATATTTCTGTAGAGTTTCGTGGCTTGAGAGGGTGTATTCTGTATGAATTTTGTGGTATCTATTTCGGAACACTAAGGGTCCTTTATATAGGTAAAAGGATGACACACCTCAACCAATCGAAATGCTCAATTAAAATTGGAGTTAGAGAGTGATTCTAACTCTTCATGGCAATCCTCTAACGTAGCCCGAACGCATCGGAAAAAGGCTGCTAGGGTTTTGTGATCGGATCAAACGTATGACAAAACATTCCAGAATCTGGAAAAAGGACGATCTGGCGGCCGAGCAAAGGATCTGGCGGCCGAGGGATTGATGTTGCGGCCGAAGGATAGATCTTGCGGCCGTGGGATTGATCTCTCGGGGAGATTTTGATGTAACAGGTTGCTCGGGTGAAGAAATGATGTTGAGGCCGTGAGATCAATGTTACGTCCGACAGATGGATTCTCCTAGGTTTCTGTATTTCTGTCTGAAAGGCTATTTGGCTCTGGATTGGGTCCTCTAAGTGGCTCAAAGGTCTTACCGAAAGTCCTAAGGTTCTCAAGAAGTCAATCAGCAATCATCGTATCCATTTCATCATCGGGATGGTCCGAAGGTGGGACTTGAAATAATCGTTAGGCCAAATTGGGGTGTTAACAGATTCCCCTCTTTGACTGAACTTATACGGATCGCGAGACATGTTTAAGTAAGAGTCAAAGCTGTAAAAAGTAACTCAATTTGGTCCAACCACTATTCCAAGGGGTTTTCGAAAAAGGTTTTTGTTATGGTCGGGCCGGTAGGCTGCCTACGTATTCCATAGGGGAAATTCAGACCAACTGTAGTTCGGGAGCAATAAAGAAAAATAAAAAGTTTAGAGGGTTAGAAACAGAAGACGTACCTTTAGGCTTGAAAAGCCGTAGTGTGACGTACCTAGGCTGAGCCAGGATTTTGGCGGAGGATAGTTGACGAAGCGCAGGGCTGCCGGGGGAATTTTTGCGGTAAGCATCTTCAGAATTTTGGGGTAGATCAATACACAGCAGGTGCGTTTGCTTTTCTTGATCATCCTTACTTTGACTGAGGGGAGCTTGGTAGAGTAGCCTGTCCTTGCGAACGAGCTTGAAGGCATTGATGTAATTGGGGTGGAATCCAAGCCATCTGCTGAGGATGAATCGGACGCCGGTTTCAAGATATGGGGTGGAACCCAAGCCATCTTCCGGAGACGGGTTGGATGCTGGTTTTTGAGATATGAGGGGCACGGGGCCAATAATTGGAGCACGGAGCGTTACGATGAGGAAACCGAGGCACAAAGCCGATTGTAATCATGTGGCGAAAGCCTGAGGGGTTTAGAGCTTTGCGCTTGATTGAACCGAAGCGCGGAGCTGGTATTTGATCATGAGGCAAAAGCCAGAGGAGCTTTGGCAGATTTGAGGCATAGAGCCAGTTGCATTCATAAGGCAAGGGCCTTAGGTGTCGGAGTTTAGAGTTTGATGTGATTTTGAACCGAAGCGTAGAGCTGGTTGCATTTTGATGGTCGGTGCACGAAGCTAAGAACATCATAAGTTTTGGCGTAGAGCCAAAGGAGTCAAGGCCTCAAGTTTGAGGCGTTTGTAGAGCTGGTTGTATTCTTATGGTCTGTGCACGGAGCTTTCTCATCATATGTTTTGGCGTAGAGCCAAGGGATCGAGGTGCTGGACCGATCAATAAAACCGAGGCGTAGAGCCGGTTGATTGCAGGATTGACCTGTTTCATGAGAG
>JAOTQK010050165.1:0-32996 GCA_025642025.1 Rhododendron ferrugineum | reverse complement strand
ATAGTTACAAGCTAATTAATAATGTATATGCAAAACTAATTTTAAACACCAAAAATTAATCTAGGTTCTAGTTTAATATAATTAAACTTTTAAATAATTAATCAATTACGATAGACTATTTGATTAAAAATAATTTCTTTATTCAAAAAATAAATAGGGCAAAAATTCGAGTCTTTACAACATACTATTTAAATAAACTTTTATTACAGTTCTAAAAGGCATTCAATATCGAGATTAAATAAGAGCAGCAACACCAGCAGACTATGCAGAAAATAAAAAACCAAAGCCAACACCTTAGACAAGGATTAGCTTCCAACCTTCTACTCCAATAGGATATATGAACTAAAAGTATGTAATTGAAGGCTATGGGAAGTAATGAGGACACAATATAAAAGAAAGACAACGCTCGCCACTCAGCTTAATGGCTATATATCAAGAAGAAGAAGCTTGTAGTTAAGAGTTAAACACACAACAGTTAAACTTGCAGTCAACATATTGATAGTTAAGACACTGAAATGAGTAAATAATAGGTAAACACTAGTGTTCAAAAAGTTAACATCATGATAAAAATAAACATAGTTATGTTTAACATCTAGAAATCCTCATCGGAGTCGGAATGATCCAGCAATTGGGCTTCAAATGTAAGTGCGTCGATGGTAGTCCCGATTGCATCATTTCTAGACCAATCAAGGTTGTCATGTCCATCCACAGGCATGTCGTCAACTAGCAGATCATAAGTTTCATTGTCATAATATGTGCCAGCATCATCTTCTTCACTTTCACCGTTACCAACATCAAACACATCCCTAGCTTTTGTCCTAACCGCAACGAACCATCCTTTATCTCTTGGATCTTTTACGTAATAAACTTGTGAAGCTTGAGAAGCCAGAATGAATGGTTCATCATTCAACCGCTCTCCCGTGTGTATCAAACGTGAGAAATTCACAAGAACAAAATCACATTCATCTATCTTATGGCCTCTGCTTGTGTTGACATCATCCCAATCACATTTGAATAAGACATATCTCAACTTGTCAAAATAATTTAACTCGACAATATCAGATAGAATGTCATAGTATAAACTTCCTCCTTCAACTACCACACACACCCCACTATTCTGAGTTTTCTTGGTTTCCTTGCTACTTTTTACTCGAAATTTGAAACCATTAACAACATGACGTTTGAATCTTCTAGCCTCAGTGTTTGGACCTCGGGCAAGCCATTTGATTTTATCACTCAGTTGTTGTTTCCTTGTGTTATCCATAACCCCAACCTGACATTGATATGATGATTAAAACACTAACCAGCACTGTCTTTCCAAAACATTTGAATAAGGCAATTATTATAGTTACTAGGACAATACTTACGTATGATCTGAACCAATCACAAAACTTTTCCATGAGAATCTTGTTGACAGCTTCATCACTTAGGTGACGAGGGCAACTTTGTCTCTTTATATGTTCTTTGTGTTCCCTATTAATAGAAAACTATGTTGTTATCGTTATAAATACAAAATGGAGCACATGTTAGCGGTTGTTACTAAAGTCCAAAATGTCACTTATATGCGGTATGGAATTATTTCATCACTATTGAATAACACATAATGATGTGCTTGTGTCCACAACTTTTGATCAAGTTCGAAATTCGTTATCGATCCAGAAGCATCTTCAACGTTTCGCGATGGTTGATTAAATACGGTCTCGACCGAGTCTAAATATCATGAACAGAATGTTAGGCACTCTTCTGCTATGTATCCTTCTGCAATAGAACCCTCGGGGTGGGCTCTATTGCGAACGTACGACTTAAGTCGCTGGAGAAACCTACGGTCAAAGGATAAAGCTGAATTAATTAAAATGGACCACAAATGAAAGTTACAAGTCAACATATATAAGGCATAAGTCAAACCTCCCAATTGGATACATCCAGCGGTAATGAACAGGTCGAGCAATTTCAGCCTCCGTAGCCAAATGAACAACTAAATGCCCCATAACTGTGAAAAATGAGGGAGGGAAAATTTTTTCCAAGTTGCATAAAGTCATTGCTATTTGCTTCCCGAGTCGCTCAAGCTCTTCTATTTGTAAGACTTTGGAACATACTTCTCTAAAGTAGCAACAAAGCTCAATTAATGGTAAGACCACTTTCTTTGGCAAAGAGCCTCGTAATGCTATCGGAAGAAGTTGTTGCATCATTACATGAGCATCATGACTCTTCAAACCTCCAATTTTACGTTGTTTGAGTTTAATACAACGTGAAATATTTGAAGCATAACCGTCAGGCACTTTAATCCCCTTCAAAACTTTCAAGAAATCATCTTTCTCTTTTGGAACCATGGAGAAGCAAGCTGGTGGCAAATATGTCCTATCGGAACCTATCTTTTGTGGGTGTAGTTTGCTTCTTATACCTTTCTCTACTAGGTCAAGGCGTGCCTTCAAGTTATCCTTCATCTTCCCATCCATATTCAACACAGTGTCGTGCACATTGTCAAACACATTTGTCTATTTATGCATCACATCCAACATGTGACGCAACATGAGATATGGCCAATATTCCAATTGGAAAAATATGCTCTGCTTCTTCCATGGCTGTACCCCATCACTATTTCTGTTTCTTGATTTCTTCAAGTTAGCCTCTGTCTTTCCAAATTCGCATTCAATGCCTTCTATTATCGATTGGACCTCAATACCGGATAACATTGTAGGAGCAGGTCTCATTTCTTGGGTGCCATCAAATGATATTGTATCTTGACGATAACTATGGTCTTCGTCGAGGAAGCGCCTATGACCCATAAAACAATATTTACCTCCATTTTTTAACCACTCAGAATGAGTGTTGTAAATGCAAAAAGGACATGCTAGGGCACCCTTCATACTCCAACCAGACACATCACCATAAGCTGGAAGATCATGTATTGTCCACATTAGTGCTGCCCACATTTGAAAATTTTCTTTAGAAGAGACATCATAAGTTTCTACTCCAACCTTCCACAATTCCTTCAATTCCTCAATTAAGTGTTGCAAATACACATCTATATCATTTGTGGGTGAGTTCGGGCCAGGAATAAGCAACGATAACATGAAAGAAGCTCTTTTCATGCACATCCATGGAGGCAAATTGTAAGGCACCAAAATGACAGGCCATATACTATAACTAGTACTCATATTGCCAAACGGGTTAAATCCATCTGTTGCTAACCCTAATCGAACATTGCGGGGATCAGAGGAGAAATCTACAAACCAAGAATCAAATGCTTTCCAGGCTAGACTATCAGCAGGATGTCTCATTTTTCCATCTTTTTGTACGACCCTCAGCATGCCATCTCATAGAAGGAGCTATTTTGAACACATAAACCACCTTTGCAACTTTGGCTTTATAGGAAACCAACGCAAAACTTGGCAAGCTTTTTTTTTTTTTTGGGTAATTTAGCTTGAAATTAAAAAAGGTTAATCGAATGTACAGCCTACAAGGGGCATACCCCCAGGAGGAAAAAAAAAGAAAGAAAAGAAGAGTGAAAAAAAGTGCGATAACCCATGCACAACCCGCATGGAGAGTAGAGTAGCGTAATGTAACATAACAACATGCAATGTGATTTGGTATCCTACCCCCGTTGCATTGTCCGCCTGTGAAGAAAGATAGAGGAACGAAGGTAGGATACAGGATGATACAAAATATGCAATGTAATGCAAGTAATAACAGGTAATGATAGTTACCTACTGCCTGGCACATCCCGCCAGGCTAGGATATAACGTAAATAGTCACGATCGAAAAACGACCAGATAATGAACCATCACTAAGGAAAAGCAGTACATAACAACTCGGCATCGAGGGAAGGTTGAACGGCTACTACAGAGGAATAAGGCACCGAAAAGAGGCTCGAACCGGAGATGTCGACATCTGACGGGGGCCCCACCTTGCACACCACGCCCATTCTGCCCGGACTACTACTCCCTCAACCAAATTCCCAAGGCTCGAGAGAAAACAACCCGCTCTCAACCAACTACCAATCACCATAGACTCCAGAGATGGGATATGCAAACCAAGATACTAATACTCCAACCAAACCCAAAGTAACAAACAAAATACCCACTTCAAGAACAGCTACTACAGAGGGACTAGGCGCCGAGAAGAGGCTCAAACTGGAGATGTCGGCATCTGACAAGGTTACCCTCCCAAGTACCCTGTACACCACGCTCATTCCATCCAGACTAATACACCCTCATCCTAATCCCCTAGGCTCCCTATAATCTAAAAGTGGTACAGTTCAAGTAAAATTAACAATGCATTACCACCGAATTGTGGCCACTCGAACCGCAAGTGAAACCAAGCTGCCCCTTTCAATCAGTGCACTACCACCAATCTAATCAATGACAGCCCGCGGAGCTACCCCTTTCAATCTGTGCACGACCACCAATCTAATCAATGACAGCTCGCGAAGCTACCCCTTTCAATCAGTGCACGACCACCAATCTAGTCGATGATAGCCCAAGTCACACCACGCTATGCTAAAGAACCATGCCAGTGAAACGAAGAATCATGAAATTTAATGGAGCTCTACAATAAGTTGCACAGCATTAGAGCCCCAAATTGGACAATTTGCCCAGTAACTAAACTGGGCATGAGAAAGAGGAGCCACTATGTCAAATCTCCCCATAATCTGTCTCTCACGAAAATGTAGTAGTAATGGGTGGCCTATATGAACTGGACCCAAACCCATTTAGATGATGACAATGCAAGGGCCCATTGCTAGAGCCAGCCACATATTTCTAGGTCTCTGTGCAAACACCAAAATGTGAGCTGCTATGGCAACAGCTGAGCCCACACGATTTGACCCCATGGTTTCAAAAATCAAACTTTGGAATGCCCAGTCTCTTAGAGTACGTGAGCCTCACTTTCATCTTTCCCAAATGGAAAGCTCTGTTTTACAATGGCAACCCAACCCATATAGATCTGATAAGGGGATATGGTGCCATTTCTAGTAATTAAGACGAGCACTAAACTCGGTTTTAAACAATAATCCAAAATACCTCCAACATGAGGTGGAACAGAGAAGAATCATCCCATGAGATTTGAGAATTGCAGCACCTTCACCGGAAACCCATACAAGGAGAACCCCCACTGTCGTGTCTCGGCAATACTTAGCGAGAATGGAGAAATCTGAATCGCAAAGGTGATACCAAGCATTCTTAAAGGTCCGGCCAGCACCATTCCAATGAGTGGGACATAGCAGCACCAAGAATTCCTTTACTGTGTAAATGGACCCACGAGCAAGAGGCTCTGGATCAAATCGGCACTTTGCTGACCATTACCTGCTGGACAACACCAGCAATCCCTCTTGCTCGTGTCATCATCCAACCCCACGGCTCTGGATCGGGTTGTAGTGTGGATTTTTGGAAGGGGGAGTGCATTCTCTCTCTAAAGTGTAGAGAGAGAAGCTCTCAACCCCTTTCAATGCATTTTGGCAAGCTTTTTCCTTACCTTTTTGGACAAATTATTCAGATTTTGGCCCAAGTTACTCTTATCTGTTTCATCTGTTTGCCACCTAGAAGCGCCACATTTACAGAAGTCATCATTTGCATGTTCCTTCCAAAATAACATACAATCTTTGGGACAAGCAAGAATCTTCTCATAACCAAGACCCAAATCCTTGATAATCTTCTTTGCTTCATAATAGTCTTTCGGCAACTTAGCATCTGAAGGAAGCAAATCTTTCAAGACTTGGAGAATTAGTGTGAACGTGTCATTGGTCAATCCCTTAAGACACTTTATCTGATACAAATGCAAGATAGCTGACAGCTTGCTATGATTAGTGCACCCTTCATAAAAAGGTTGTTCAACATCTTTGAGCAAGTCATAGAATTTTTGTGCATTTTTATTAGGAACTTGTAGACACCCCAATCTGGACCTTGGAGGTTCTTTAACCGCCCCGATGATGAAATAAAGGAAGCAATACCTTTGAGAGCTTGAATGAAGGACTCCCTCAGCCCTAAAGCCAAGTCCAGCCTAAAAGCCTAAAGCCCAGATAAAACTGAGAGCCCCGGACTGAACCTACAACACCGCACAGAACACTTCTACATTGCACGGTGTAATAGAACTCATTACACTGCGCGCGGTCATGAGGTTAACTGCACGACATTTCAGGTAAAGTTCCGATTGGCTCAGAATGGTGTCGGCCACGCCCACTTGAGCCACAGCTACAAAATGGCTTAGCTGAAAAGGCACTTCTAGCCCGCCCAGAAAATACCTCCACCATTTGAAATCAAAATCCTTGGCTCTTGCCTATAAATACACCCCTCCACTCAAGGGAAAAGGGGCTTTGCTTAATAACCCTTGTCTCTCTTCTTGCTTTTACACCCACTCACTACTTCGAAGCCTTGAGAATGTTATTCCCAAAAGACATTCTTTAAGCACATTACTCCATTTTTCTCCTCACCATCAAAGTTAGTCTCTTACTAACTTTGAACCCTCATCCACCAAAAACACCCAACCACCACTCACACCCACACCTATCTTTTCTCACCCGATCCCGTCCACCCACATCATTCATCATCCGCTATCATTTCTCATCGCCATTCCCCATTCAAGCTCAAGATCGAAGGTAAAAACAAAGTTTCCTTGGGCTAGGCTCTGTCCTGGCCCTGAGGGGGTTTTCCTGTCGTCAGGCTTAACCCCTTTTAGTTAAGTTTTGACTTAAAAATCATTTTCGGAAAATAAAATAGCCATTGTACTGAAGATTCCACGCCGCGCGTCGCTTTGATGCATCGCACGGCATAGTATCTTCAAGCGCACGACCTTTTGTTAGCTGCTGCTTTCTTGTTAAAACTGTCTGGGTCATGACCATCTTTCATTAAGCTTGTTTTTGTTGTTGATATGTCTGTCATTAGCGCTCTCGGAACAAGACCGTATCCATAAGCCATGTTTTTATCTCATAAACAAGGTTTTCTTAATCATCTCAAGTGATTAAATACGTCAAAAGTTGTTTTATGTTCAAAGCTTGAAGAAATGGTGTTGTTCCGAGACGATCCAGTGTTTGTGCACCTTCTGATGTTTCTGAAATACGCCGCATGTGGTTTACAATATGTCGGGCGATGTTATGGATGCTGATGACAGTCTAGTAACAAGACGTGTACCCCGCACGGCATACTGTGATGCCGTGCGCAGCATTATGGTATGTCGTATGATGGGTGGCCGTAGTCCAGGCAGTTTGTTGAATAGTTTTTTTTTTATTTTCTTCCTGGCATCATTCTTATCATTCCTATACAATACGCACCATGTACTCGCCAATGTGATATATTCCCCGTGTCCCTTCCCCTCTTACTGGCTTTATTAAAGAACTTGATTTTCTAAAAGATATTTAAAATTTCCCCTTTTGAAAATGCTTAGTAGAGACTGGTTTACCGGACGAATGGGGTGCTTTTTTTTAACAAAACATTCCCCATTCGTAACGTGGCTCCCAGACCCAAAATCTTGACGATTTCGCTAGAAGAAAAGCCTTTTCCAAACGAGTCCTCGGTTTCTCGGATCATCCATCTCAAAAATCCGGGTGGCAACTCTTCGAGCACGCACCGGTCGGGGAGCCCACAGTGGCGACTCTGCTAGGGACCGTTATTTATTCGAAACTTTGAAACTTACTTTTCTTTTCAAAGAATCGAATAATTGCGAAAGCCAAGCTTGAAAGGTATTTTCGAAAGGGGGTTTTTAATATCTTTTGGAAAATAAGATTCTTTTACCCTATACACTTTGCACCGCACAAGCCTCGCTAGTGTGTTTCGGCTATCTTGCCCGGTTTACCGGTGACAAGCTCTCCCGGGATGCCTAGCAGCCCTCGACTATGATGAGCCATCGTGTTGTTCGACCATTGTCATGCAATACACTTGACATCGGGAGTACATCTTGGCTCTAGTCTGGGGAACCCTTTTGAGACCAAAACCGGCCTTCTGCACTTGTACATAGCCATAGAACCTTCCCAACTAAGACAGGAACCTGGGTTTAGGACTTATGTGATATATTCTATTTACGTGCATTTCTTTTCCGTACATGCATTTTAATCATACATCATTGCATTCTGCAGGCTAGGGAATAAGACGTCCTTAGAATCCTTTAGCTTACTCTGGTCAGTCTAGGAGACTTTAAATCCATGGAGTCTGTGATACCTCTGGTGTTCGCCGTGCCCGAACGGCTCCCTTGATTTGGGTCTAACCTTGAGTGCACGCCTATCTAGATTCTGATAATCACATTGCCCTGCCTCGGATGGTCAAGGTAAGGAGATTGGCTCTGGTTCCGAAGCGTTCGGAATTTAACCTGCTTGACAGCACCTACCCGGACTATCGGAAATCTTTTGTACAAGCGCCTTAAGTGAGATCCAAATCACGATAGGTCTTAGGCTTAGTCCCTAGAAGGTGCGTAGAAAGGTAGGGCAAGCATCCGTGATCAGTTGTGAGTTGCTCCTTTTTGCTTTATTATCAGTTCTGAAACATTGGTCGCCTGCAAGAAGAAGAGGCTATACCCAATTGGTTTCATCCCCTCCGAAGATTGGTTCGTATAGACACCCTGGAAGGAACTCAACTATTTGAAGTTCAGGTAGTGCAGGAAGGACAACTGTCAACAGAAACGTTACAAGAACCGCTAGCAGAAATACCACTTGAAAATCCTTTGCCAATGGCTGATCAAGGAAAATGGGTAGAAGAACTCAGGCAGAACATGACTGCTTTAGATGCCCAACTCAAACAATCCATTGCCAATGTTGATGCACAACTCAAGGCTTCTGTTACATCCATGCAGAAGGACATGATCATGATGATGGAAACTATGCAAGAAATTAGTGATAAGCTTCAGACTAAGCCTCCTCCTCAGTCCGAGCAACCCAAGGAAGAAACGCCAGTAGCAGATCCTAGCCTGGCAGCCCTTGTCGCAAAAATTAGTAAACTGGAGGAGTCTGTCCAAGAAACCAAACGACTTGGGAAAGGAGAAATAGACATGAGCAAGTTGTGCCTATTTCCAAACGCCAAGTTACCGAAAAAGTTCAAAGGTGTGGACTTTCTAAAATTTGATGGCATTGGTGATCCGAAGGCACATCTCCAGGAGTATGTCGGTTCTCTTACCATGCGGGGAATTGAGAAGGAGGCTATGGCCCAGTTATTCCATGAGTCTCTGTCTGGCCCAGCCCTACAATGGTTCCTCACGCTTGAACCTTCCAAGAAAAGGACCTGGGAAGATATTGGGACAGCCTTCGTCGCCCAATATGACTTCAACGTCAACCTAAAAATGACCACGAGAGAACTAGAAAGTATCAAGATGAGTGAGAAGGAAAGCTTCACAGATTTTGTGAAACGTTGGAGAGCCAAGGCCGCTCAAATGCAGAACAAGCCAGATCTTAAGGAACAGATACGGATCATAACAAAGAACTTGTCGAGTTCCTTTGCGCCATACATGGTTCTTTCCCAGGTCGCTCCGAACTTCGAAACTTTTTATGACTCTGGGTTGGCCGTAGAAGAAGCCTTACGGGATGGTACTTTGGAGAAAAATGAAACGGGATCAAAGTCCAAAAGAGCGTACTCTGGCAACAGCAATGTTCTCTTCGGGAATACCAACCAGGCCGGAACCTCATCTGCCAAGCCCGCAGAAGTAAACTAAATCTCTGAAAAACCAAAATCCCAAAACCGAGTCTTCACCCAATTTAGTACCCCCAGGTCTACCTTGCTGAAGAAACACACGGAGATCAGGGTATTGAAACCTCTCTCGCCACCACAAACCATTCCGCCAAATCCAAACCAAAATGTTTACTGTGAATTCCACCAGATGCCTGGCCATACCACTGATAATTGCATTCGCCTCTGTCATGAGATTCAAAACCTCATTGACAATAAGGTCATTGACACCCCTCCCCCAGACAAACCAAACACTATCTCAAACCTCCTATCTCAACATAACAACCCTTTTTGAATCAACCAAATCACCCTAACCAATGACCAGACCACCCAAGACTTCAATCCAACCCTTTTCATTGTTCCTGATACCAAACCGAAGCCTGTTGTGAAAGTTCCCGAGGAAACGACTCTTTGCTTTCTATAGGAATGGGAGAATACATGGGGAAAATTGATTTCCGATTGGGAGGAATTCGAAGCTTCCAATTTCCAGAGAGTTGTTGAACCACCATTCGAGCCTGGATGGGAGGTTGACTAGCAAAATGTTCACACTGACCCTCTTGATGGACTCTCCTTGCACATGATGTTCGAAGGCCAAAACGAAGACTATCAAGTTCCTCAAGAAGCCCCTGAATGGGAATGGGACCCAATCCCGGATGCATGCCCGATGTTGGCCATGGGAGATCCCCTCGATATGTTCTCCTTACCCATGATGTTCACTGAGGAATGCCAACCTGAAATAGCAACCTACCATTGGCCAGAGCTTGCTCCACTTCGCCCAAATTTTTCTTACTTCAATGACTTTGTCATTGATGATTTGTATAGCAACGTGGGCCTTGATCCATGGTACTCAAATCCAGGGCTCCCAGAGCCTGAAGAAGAGATAGCTAGTAATGAGTTTAATCCAATGGACTATATTGTAGATGAAGCTGAATCAGAACCGTCGGTCACTTTCCCGAAGGAAGCTAATGTCGCCATGATGAACTTATGGGAAGACGAACCAGGGGCCAAAGCAAATCCATCGGCAAATTCTAAAATTGTCAACATAAGGGTAGGAAACGAAGAATGGACTGTGAACAAAGCAGTGATGGAAGCTGAGCAATGGAAGCCTGAGGATCTTTGGGAAGATTTGGTTATCGCTGATCTGGATGCCAACCTCCAGGATACTACCATTGGAAGCAAGCACAAGGCTCCAGTTGACTTATGGAGTGAAGAATCGAAATACCGCCAAATTGACCATCTAACCAGAAGTGGCCGTATCTATCAGCCTCCTAGCCTCCAAACCGGAGAATCTTCTAACCCTGCAGCTCCACCAGCCAAAGAGCCTTCTAACCCTTTCACTACCCCATCCAAAAACACTTTCCAGCCCTTTGCTCCACCAGCCAAAGAGCCTTCCCGTCCTGAGAAGAACCCCGAAGCGATGGTCAAGCAACAACTTGAACAGACTCAGGCCAAAATGTCTGTTTGGGATGTACTTGTTCACTCCACTCGCCATCGTGAAGGACTCATCCAAGCCCTCTCTCACCTGAAAGTCCCGTCCGCCATAACCCCAGATGAGCTTGTGGCGCTCATCAAAACCATACCCATCAAACATGCCATAACCTTCACCGATTGGGACCTGCCTACCGAGGGAACTGACCACAATAGACCATTGCATTTCACCTGGAAATGCCATGGTAAATGGGTTCCAGTAATCCTGATCGACAATGGTTCAGCAATCAACGTCTGCTCACTCCGTGTTGCCTACTGCCTGGGGTACGAAAATAAGGACTTTTCTCCGTCAGAAGTCAAGGTCCGAGCATATGACAACACTCGTCGGGATGTAGTTGGGACTCTCATGCTTCCTATGACCTTCGGATCCTACCAAACTGAGGTGGAATTCCATGTGGTGAACATTCCTGCTTCCTTCAACTTGCTCCTGGGAAGGCCTTGGCTGCATCGACCAGACACCATGGCCTTACCTTCTACTCTCCATCAGAAAATCCGTTTGGGGCTTGAAACTGGGATGCTTACCATTCATGGAGACTCTGGAATTCATGCACCCACTGAAGTTAATGCCCCACTTTTAGAAATTCAGCATGGGGAAGAGGACATTGCTTTGGGAGGATTCTCACTTGATAACCCCAAGTCTATCTTCTCTGTCCAGATTGATGATGACTTTGTCATTAGCAATGTCGCCATAAAGATAATGAAGAAGATGTCCTACATGCCGGGACTGGGCTAGGAAAGAACCTACAAAGTTTGAAGCTTAAGGGACTTTGATATGTACAGCTGGTCTAGGATATCTACCCTCGGGTGACGGAAAAGTGAAAAAGGGAGACCGGCTGGAAGATTATTTTGTTAAGGAGAAAGCAAAACAGGTATACCAAGGTCAGCCAAAGCCGTTTTAGGATAAGAAAACTATCACTTTACTGCCAGGATTCGAGATATTTGCCAACGATGTTTGGCCTGAAAGTGAGGAAGAATTTGAGGCTGTCGAAGAACAGGAGAAGCTGGCAGATTGGGTTGAGGTCTTTGCCATGGGAAGTCTGGCGATCTTGTTTGGGGAGAACGAGCCAATGGGTATAACCATGGAAGCGGAAGTGCTAATTCTAAGGCAGGAGGTCCCCGAAGATCCAACTTCGCTCATCATGGATGCTGCTAGAGATTACAAGAATTGGACTTTCATACCAAATGCGACCTGTCATGGGTCCGAATCGGAATCCGAGTCTGAGTCCGAATCATCTGAGTCCTCTGAGTCTTCTAAGTCTGTCGAATTTGAGTTGGTGCCTCTCGGCCCGACTCCTCATGGTCTGTACTTTGAGTTTAAGTCTACCTGTGTGTATGGTGCCCCCGAGGCCTTTGATGGTGATGAAATAAATGAATCTAATTCCGCTTACTTCCCTAACTTTGAAATAAATTGTGTCGACCCCGATGAGACGAAAGGCATGCTCAGCCTGTAAAAGAAGAAGTTGTTTTAATAAATTTGAGAGATGAAGAGAATCCCCGAATAGTCCAGATCGGTTCCGCGCTATCTGCAGAAGAGCGTCAAGCTCTCGTAAACTTGCTAAAAGAATTCGAGGATGTTTTCGCGTGGTCGCATGCTGATATGCCCGAAATCGATCCAAAAATTGTGGAACACCGGATTCCACTTTATCCCGATGCGAAACCGGTAAAGCAGAAGTTGAGGCCTATGAGGCCTGATTGGGTGCTTAAGATAAAAGAAGAGGTCACTAAACAAATCAACGCAGGATTCCTAATAGTAACTGAATACCCTCAATGGGTCGCAAACATTGTCCCTGTTCCCAAAAAGGATGGCAAAATTAGGGTCTGCATTGATTTCAGGGACTTAAACAAAGCAAGCCCAAAAGATGACTTCACGTTACCACACATTGACGTACTGGTTGACAACACCACTGGGCATGCTTTGCTCTCTTTCATGGACGGCTTTTCAGGTTACAATCAAATCCTCATGGCCCCGGAAGATCGGGAGAAAACCACGTTTATCACTGAATGGGGAACTTATTGCTACCGGATGATGCCTTTCGGACTGAAGAATGCGGGATCTACTTATCAACGGGCTGCTACAACCTTGCTACATGACATGATTCACAAGGAAGTGGAGGTTTACGTTGATGACATGATCGTCAAGGCAAAAGAACGAGAGGGACACTTACCTACGCTCAGGAAGTTCTTCGAGAGAATCAGAAAGTATAGGATGCGCCTTAATCCAGCCAAATGTACCTTCAGGGTCATTGCTGGAAAATGTTTGGGTTCAATATCACCACTCGGGGTATTGAGGTTGATCCATCAAAGATCAAGGCCATTCTGGAAATGGAGCCGCTGCAGTCTGAAAAGGATGTAAGGAGTTTTCTTGGTAAGGTGCAATTCATCAGTCGATTCATTGCAAAATTGACCTCAACCTGCGAACCGATATTTCTCTTACTCAAGAAAGGATGGTCGTTTGCGTGGGACGGCAAATGCCAAAAAGCTTTCGAAGCTATTAAGGCCTATTTACAGAACCCGCCAGTGTTGATACCGCCAGTGACTGGAAAACCTTTGATCCTATACCTGTCAGTCACTTCGTCCTCGATGGGGTGTATGTTGGCACAGGAAGGAGACGATGGGGTTGAAAGGGCTGTCTACTATCTCAGCAAAAAGATGGTCGGATGTGAAGAGCGTTATGCTCCACTCGAAAAGACATGCTAGGCACTCGTCTGGGCTTCCAAGAAATTAAGGCATTACATGTTAGCCTACCCGGTAAGGCTAATTTCTCGAATGGATCCCCTTAAGTATCTGTTTGAGAAACCGGCCCTTACGGGAAGGATGGCGCGATGGTTGCTAATGTTGGTTGAGTTCGAGTTAAAATACGTCACCATGAAGTTTGTAAAAGGAAGAGCCGTCGCTGAGTTCTTAGCCGATTGCCCAATCGAAGGAGGAAAAGACGCAGAGTTCAAGTTTCCCGATGAAGACATAATGACCAAAGCTGAAGACGCTTGGCAATTGTATTTCGACGGAGCCGCTAACCAGAAAGGGTTTGGAATCAGCGTGCTGCTAATTTCGCCCGACGGATAGCATATTCCACTAGCCTTCAAGCTGAATTTTGAAGTCACCAACAATCAGGCGGAGTACGAAGCTTGCATTATAGGCATGGAAGCTGCCATTGAGATTGGCATAGAAAAGTAAGAGGTCGTAGGGGATTCCAACCTGGTCGTATCACAAGCTAATGGCGATTGGAAGGTCAGAGAAGAAAAGTTGAAGCCGTATCACTAGGATCTCGAGGATCTTATCCCCTATTTCAGCAATGTGACGTTTACTCATGTCCCAAGGCTTAAGAACCAATTCGCAGATGCTTTAGCGACGTTGGCATCCATGGTTGAGATTCCTGTCGGTGTCAAATTAAGGCCTATTTGATCGAACAAAGGGATGCACCGGTATACCAGCATGTCATGGTCGTCAATGAGCCTGATGATGGTCACCCTTGGTATTATGACATTTGGAGATGCGTAGAAAGAGGAGATTACCCTGCCGAAGCAAGCAAGAAAGACCGAATCGCTCTCCAGAGAATCGCAGCTCAGTACATCATTTGTGGAGGGAATTTGTATCGAAGATCACACTGTGGCATGCACAAGTTATGCGTCCATGGTGCAAAAGCTAGGAGAGTGATGGAAGAAAACCATGAAGGGGTATGCGGTCCTCACATGAATGGCATGATGCTCGCCAAGAAGATTCTGAGGCAGGGATATTTTTGGTCCACCATGGAGATGGAATGTGTGGAGTATGTACGACGATGTCACAAATGCCAGATCCATGCCAACCTCACGCATGTCCCACCGTCCGAGCTACATCCAATGACTTCGCCATGGCCTTTCTCAGTATGGGGAATTGACGTCATCGGAAGGTTCGTGCCAGCGACATCTAATGGTCACAAATTTATTTTGGTGGCCATCGATTACTTTACAAAATGGGTAGAAGCTGCCTCTTACGCTACTCTGACCGCGGTTCAAGTTGCGCACTTCATCAAGCAAAATGTCATTTATCGGTATGGAGTCCCTCGGTCGTTCATGTCAGACAATGGGGTACATTTCAAGGAACGAGCTAGGGAAGTCTTGGATGAGTTCCAGATTCATGTACATAAGTCGACAACCTATCGGCCGCAGACCAATAGAGCTGTAGAAGCAGCTAACAAAACGATCAAAGTCATACTGGAAAAGACCATTCAATCCACAAGAGATAGGCATGAACAGTTGCTGCTAGCTTTGTGGAGGTATCGCACGTCTGTAAGCACGCTAACAGGGGCAACCCCTTACTCTTTGGTCTACGATATGGAGGATGTACTTCCCATTGAGTTGGAGGTTCCATCTCACTATGATTGAGTGTGAGGTCCAAGAGGTAGAATGGCTTAGCAATTGATTTGAAAAGCTCATGTTGTTCGATGAACGTCGGTTGAGAGCGCTTTATCACATTCAGGGGTATCAAATAAGAATTGCGTGCGCTTTCAATAAGAATGTGAAACCCAGGGACTTGGCAGAAGGTGATATGGTTTTGAAGGAAATCCGGGCACCAATTTACGATTCACGCGAAAAGTTTCGACCAAAGTGGTCTAGGCCATATATCATCAAGACTCCTGTCTGGAGGAGCTACACAGCTCATCGACTTGGATGGAAACGAATTCTCAACTTTGGTTAACCTGGATCAACTCAAGCGTTACTATCCCTGAGAGAGGCTCTCTGGGTTGAAAACCGCAAGGGCGGACAGTCCCAGGCAAAAATTAGAGCAGAAGCCTGCTAGGGTGAAAACTTGAAAGGGCATCCTAGGCAAAAGTTAAGGCACGCAATAAATGAGCTCGCTAGGCCGAAAACCTGAAAGGGCGGTACTAGGCAAAAGTTAGAGCACAAAAGGAGAGTGTCAAAACTCGAGCGAACTCTATCCCTGAACTACATTATGACCTGATTCCTTTGCCAGAAGGATACGTAGGCAGCCTCACTCCGAGGCCCGGTCACAATCAGCCAAAATAAAAATCTAGGTTGTAAGAATTCGAAGCACAGAATCAAAGAGGGGGAAACCCTACACAACTCGCTTTACTAAGATAACTACTTCTAATACATAGGGTTGAGCATGAGTTTCAGGAATAAAAAGTGCAACATAGTGAAAGCGAGTCCACAATTTATTCTATGATCAAGGTGGTAGGATTGAGTCAGTTTCCTTGAACTCCGGCCCTCGCGGCAATGTCCCTCCTAAGCCATTTCCGATAACTCTCACGTACCGCCACGGACGGGTAAGGATGAGCATCAGTGACCTCGCGAATCCTCCAAAATTTCTAATAGTTGCAAAGGACGGAATGGAGGAAAAGAGGTAGGACCACATCTACCAAAATCTCGGCAGGCGCCTCCTGTCTCAAACCGAACTAACGCTGAATCCAGTAGGGGATGTAGAAGGTGAAAGCCTCCAAACTAGCAAGGACGACCCATTGGGGGCCCATGAAGTGCACTGTCATAGGTGGAAAGTCTAGCCACGGACACCTCCAAGAAATGGTCTCAGCTCGCCGACGCTTGAAGAAGTCGACTCACTCAGAAACTCGTCTGTCCGCAAACTCAAAGCATCGCTGAGATAGTAGCCTAGCCACATATGCCCAATTGCCAGGAGGGATGGTCAACACATTCACCTTATCACAAAGCCAAATCTGCAAAGAGAGGGAAAAACAAGCAAGAAACCGTAGAAAGCCAAGCTGAGCGCTGAGGTAAAATAAGAACATGAGAAAAACCTGAAGAAGGAGAGGTGAGTGAGAAGCCGACCTGTAGGAGGAGAGGACTACCTCCGAAAGTCCCCGTCTCTCCAGAGCGCACCTTGTCCAGACCCATCAAAGTCTCGGCCAAAACCATCGGGACCACATCCTTCCGAGCCTCGATCTGAACGGCAATGATGACCAATGCCGAGCTAGCGTGACCAGCAGAAGGAACCAAGAGATAAGCGGCAAGTAAGCACATGCAAAGGGCAGTCATGCGCCGAGTCTGATAGGTCATGTCTGAAAGATCATTGGAAGGGGAAAACATCTCAATAAGCCGCATTACGTTGAGATGACCATCGCTAACTAAGAAACGGGCAGCACCGCCATTCAACCCAAGGACTGCAGCCAAGACCTTGTAAATGTTTTCACGCACAGGAGGAACGATGACTTCTCCCGAGCCAAAACTGCCGAGGTATGCACGAAACTCTTCGACAGTGGGACAAAGCTCTTGCTCGCCAAAACGAAACACGTGGAAATCCGGGTCCCAAAAACTCGCGGCTGCCCTCAAAAGTTCAGGGCGGAGATGGATGTTGCAAAGGTATCTCATGGAGTAAAAGCCATGGGCCCGGAAGTTGAGCCAATCGACACCCTCCATGGAAACCAACCATGGGCGAAGCGAGCCGGTGAGAGAAAGAGCCATTGAAAAGAGGAAAAGGGAGCTATAGAAATAGGAGAGTTAAGTAGGGTGAGAAGAGTTTGAAGTTGAAAGCCTGAATTTATAAGGAGACAACTTCAACTTTCAAAGAGCCTCGGGTTTTCAAAAGTGCAAGTTTTCCATGAGTCTTGCATAGGAAAAGACTTGGTCATACCATAGTAGCACAATACAGATAGGCATTGGCTTAGAAATGCCATTGCAAGGGTCAAACTTTAGCCATCGTGCAATCTGTCTTAGGAAGCAGCAAACTGCATACTGTCAGGCAAATAGTCACGCGTGGCATAATGGAGCGACGCACGGCATATGAAACCCAGAAAATCATCACAGCGTAGCATTGATATCCCGTGGAAACATACGACATAACGCACGGCGTTTTGAAGTTACGCGCGGCATAATTATGTCTGCATTTCTGCAGTTTTTGACAGCAAATGTGTGAAATGAATTTAAGGCACCTTGGGGCATCACCAACCACTACACCACACTCCAACAAGTATTTGGGACTTTAGGGATGTTTCGCTTCGGGTCAACTCTCAAAATTCGAGGTCGTAGTACAAAAAGTCAATAAAATCGTGTTCTTAAGCCGTGTCGAGGTATCAAAATCCGTTTTGGGCCGTTTCAAGTCGTTTCTTTGAGTCACATAGGTCATAATAGTCAAAAGTGACTTAGTCCAAGTTTCAGTTTGAGTCCCGGGTCAAAATTTGAAGTTGTCACCTTTCAAAGTCAACATTTTCTTAGTTTTCAAGTGTCTTCCAAGCTTAAGGTCAAACTTTCGAGTTACATATCAAGCTTTGAGAGTCGTCCTTGTTGTATATAGTCGTGTTCGATCCTATAGCAAGGGCGGTTGTGTAAATTTTTGTATACAACGAAAATCCTTGAAGCATGTTCGATTTCTTCTTTGATTTCTATTCCTTCGTCAATGTGTTTCCCATTCCAAACCTTGTATCGAACTCATTTTCATGATCAATGGCTAGTTGTACATTCCGGTAAGTGTCTTAATTATTCATTTTTTGTTGTATAGTGGCAATAAAAGAAATTGAATAACAAAAGACATCGAAAGAACATCTTCTGTGCATATATATAGTCCCGAAAGCATCCATGAGTCGAAGTACATAGCTAAAGAAGGAATGCGAGCCCGATGCTCAAAATCCTATCTACCGAGGGTAAATAGGCACCCTGCAAAAGGAAGCACGCAGGCTCCACCTAAAAGACAAAAAGCAAAAAGAGGAAACTCAGTCCTCATCCTCACCGCCATCCTCGCCCTCCTCCTCGTCCTCCTTGGAAACCTCCTCCTTCGCCTCGGAGCTAGCAACCTCCTGAGTACGAGTAGCCCTTGGCACGGTACTCCCCGAAGTGTCCCCTAGGTCGATGTTCGTAGGCTCTTCAGTCTCGTCAGAGATGGCGATAGGCTCCTCAGTACCTGCAGAGAGTCACTGCCTCTTCGACGGAGGCTCCTCCCGAGAGCCAGCAGAAGAAGCATGTCGCGCTGGCATGCGCACAGACTTCCGGTGTAGCCCCCGTGAAGCCCCTCCTCTAGTCTGCAAAAGCGCAACAATCATATAGCATTTGCATTGTAAAGGATAAAGAAAATAGGGTAAGTAGCTATGTGTTCAAAGGTTTACCATTGTCCCCCCGATGTGAGTCAATATCGGTGGAGTACGACCCATGGCATATTGCCGTACTAGCTGCTCCAAGCCTAGCATGGCCGATGCCATCATCCCTAGCATACTCCGGAGTCACCTGCACAATGAGAAAGGTTAATTAAGATATGCAGTGACGATAGTACACGTGCGAAAAGTAATAAAAGCATGTCATACCTCAACGAGGAACTCCGAAGGCTCGACCGTGGGACGTGGAACCTCCACAAGGCCAGGGACCCCCTGAGCCGTCACCACGTCCACTATCCAGGAAAGTGCGGGCAATCCGGCTCCGCTCTGACTAGCGCCGTCACCACGGCCTCCACCTCTTCTTCCTCTCCCTTCTCTTCTTCCACCTCTACCATCTCTACCACCTCTACCACCCCGCGCCTACTGCGTCGCCTCCCAAGCAGCGTGTATCCCAAAGTTCTGCATCAGGTACCGAGCCTTGTACTTAGCGTAGTCAGCACCTGCCTGAAAGAGCGACTCCAGGTCAGGGTCTAGCCGCGTGAACTGCTCGATCTCCCCCCAAGTGTACTGGCCCGTCCTCTGAGCAAGAGGAGGGAGTGGCCCAGGGACTCGGAAGGCGTCCAACCTCAGTGATTGACGTGATACCCGGTCACCCAGGTACCACTGCCAGCCGTAAGGGGACTCTAGAAGCACTCTCCCCCTTGTCACCTCCCTACTCCGAGCGATGTAAGGGATCTCGAAGCGGTCCCAGACGCGCCAATGAACCTGCAATCAAGGGTACGCAATATTAGCGTGATATTCAAGTTGAAATGGACGTAAAGATCAAGAATTAAAGGCATAAAAGTGCAATGATACCCTGTCAGGACGCAGTTCGTCCAAGTAAAGGTGATAGGCATTCAGGTTCCCCTTTCCTTTCTTCACTCCCCGATACTCTTTTGACCAGCGAAGGGCTCGAGGGTGTATCACGTTGCTGGGACAGGAGGTCTCGGGAGGGTACTTGTTGAGCACCTCGTACGTCCAAAGCTACAGAACAAAGTGTCAAGAGTTAGCACAAGGTATATGTAGACACCCCAATTTGGACCTATTAACTATCCTTAATTTATGGCCTTGAGGCTCCCCGATGATGAAATAGGATCAAAACAAGACTTGGCTAAAACTTGGACGATGCTTCTTGGAGTTTTTCAAAACCAAAACTCTTTTTTTCCAGACACCCTGAGGGTAAAATTGGCACATATTTCAGCATATAAAATATATTTGAATGAAATCAATTGGGTTAGAAAGAGGACTCAACGAGCTTTCCAACGCTTCAAAAAACACCCAAATCCGAGTTCGGGAGTGTCCGTGGCGGCCCGCTGAAGTTGGGCAGCCACTCCCAAGCGCTCGGGACCACTCTAGAGCGCTCGAGAGTGCCACTCTAGAGCGCTTGGGAGTGCTGACAGACCAATGCATGTTGAGCTTGGCATTTTCAGACCTTTTTCAGTCCATTCAACGTTCAACTTGGTTCTGCCTGAGTATTCAGGTGGGGCAGAAGAATAATCATGCCATTTTTCCCCCCAAAACTATTTTCCATTTCATTTTTCTTTTATTTTTCAAAATTCAAACCTATTTTCTTCTCCCCTATAAATACCCCTTCATGCTACCTCACAAAGGTGGCACGAAAAATCAGTCCCTCTCACCCTCTTTTGCTGCCAAAAATCAGTCTCAAAAACTCTCTCAAACTCATTCAAAACAACCCCCATTTTCTAAAGAGGAATATCTAACTCTCAAGGAAAAGCCCTAAGAGAAATGGAGGCCTAAATTCCCTCTTCTCAAACTGTTTTCTAACCATTTTCCAGCTCCAAAGTCAGTCCAAGAAGCCAAGTTCAAGTCAAGCAAGGGTATAAAGGCTCACTTTGTACTTTTAAATCTACTGTTTTCAAACTTCTGAGGGGGATCAAGGGCTCATACCAGTTCTTCATACTGGTTATGAGCTCATTTGATCTTAGTTTAACCAACAAGAGCAAGAGAAGCACAAAGAAACAAAGCATTTTTTCGGGCACTGTGGCCACTCCTGAGCGCTCGGGACCATTCCTGAGCGCTCAGGAGTACTGCCGCCACCAAAATCTTGTTTTGTCACAAGATATTGCTTTTTCTGTATTTCAATAAATGCTAGATGTGCACTGATCCCTCAAGAGCCCAGTTAGTTTTATTTTCAGTTGCAAGGAAGCGAAGCTCAAATGGTTAGGACCAGTTCTTAACTGTTTAAGCCATTTGCTGAGCACCGGTGCATATTAATAGTTATTTGTTTCTGTTTTAAGTATCATGTTACATCAGTTCTAACCAAGATTTGCAGGAAGGCTCAGCAGAGCTCTCGAGCGCTCGGGACCATTCCTGAGCGCTCGGGAGTGGTTCCAGCGGCAAGTAGTTGATTTTCTATCAGTTTTCATTTCATATCCTTTCATTATCATATGTTGTACACTTGCACTTGCATACACTCCTTAGTTGGTATATTTGTACATACTTGCTAGCTGCTTAATGAAACAAAATCTTTTCGAAAAATCCCGCAAACGTTTAGTAGAGACCGATCTCGTGTCGGGCGAGAGGGGTGCCGTAAAACCCTTCCCTTCTCGTAACGTGGCTTCTGAACCCATAAACAATCTCTGGTTTTCAATTCAATCAATCATTTTCAATCAAAACGATTTCTCGGGTGGCGAACCATAAATCCGGGTGGCGACTCTTTCAAATTTTTTAACTCGATTAAAAAACGGTGTTTTTCGGGCCGCCCCGATCCACCTGGGGCTTTGGTAGCCCATAGTATACAACAAATGAATGGAAAGTTGACTAAACATAAGAGAAGTTTGAAATATACCTCCCAGACCCCCCAAGTAATCGCCGAGCCTCTTCCCTGCTCCTCGGGAGAGAGACCCCATGAAGGCATAGCATGCCCCTAGTGCTGCACCACCCCAGTCAAAGCAGGCGATCTCCTCGACGTTCCTCAACGCCAGTAAGAAAGAGAGGTGTACCCAATTGCGCCTGTTAGGAAACAGGGATGCACCGAGCATGTACAGCAGGAAGCACATCGCCATTTGCTCCTCCTGGACCCTACCCATCGGAGGCTCCATCCAAAACTCTAAAAGCTGAGCATACTGGGCATCCTCCCTCTCCGCCCTCAGTGCATGTCCCAACATCAGCCTCTAAAACTCGACACTCCTCCCCGTCGTGGTGTCGTAAGGGATAGGGTCACCTCCGCCCCTCAGACCAATGATTGGCGAGAAGTCCAGTGGCATCACAGTCATCTCGCCGAAAGAAAAGTGGAACGAGTTTGTCGTATCCCACCACCTCTAGGCAAGTGCCCTCACTACCTGGCGATCATTGCTCGCCCTTGTCAGCACACTAACAAACTCTTTGAAGCCTGCCTGCCTCACTATCTCCCTCACTGCCTCAGGGAACCTCTCCCACAACTTCGGTACATCAGTCGCCCCACCATAACACGAGATTGTAATTTCCTTTTGCAATGAATTGACGATATTCAGTAAACAGGCGCAATATTCAAGACAGGTATAACATTCAAAGCAAGGAAATAAAGAGACATCATGCATTGGAATTGAAATGCAAGTATTTAAAGTATACCTCGTCTCGCCGCAAGGAAAGGTGCTGCTGTGGATCCCTCAGGACTAGGAACTCATCGTACGCAGGCCTCTCCGGCCTGTAGGCGTCCAAAAGAGAGGGCACCACTACATGCTAAAAGGGCATGTAGGTCGCCTCGTTGTAAGCTCCTCGGCCTGCAAGGGCCGCCGTCACCTCGTCCACCACGCTCCTCCGAGGGGCCACTTCACCCCGAGCCTCCTCCTCGCCCAGTGGCTCCCCGGTAGCCCCAGCCTCAAGCTCTACCTAAAGCTCCCTCTCACGAGCCTCAAGTAAGGCCGCCGCTGCCCTCTCCTCCAAACCGACTGCACCCTCCGTTTGGCCCATGGCCTCGTCCTCACCCCTCGGCTCCATTGCACCCGTGCCTTCCACACCTTGGCCATCGTCGGCCACCTCCCCTCCGTCGCCATTGTTGCTGCCTGCTGTGACGCCAGCCTCGGCCGTGGCCTCCTCGGCCGTGGCTGCCAAAGCCGAGACCCCCATGGTCTCCGGGGCCTCCCCGACCACCGTGTCACCCTCTGGAGGGATCGGGGACGGTGTAACCTCGACCCTTGGTGGTTGATTGCCACCGGGCACGTCAATATTATCCATGATCGCCGAGAGAGAGAGAGCAGAGAGAGATGCGAGAGAGAGAGAGAGACAGAGAGAGAGAATTTGAACAGGTGGGGCACATCGTATACGCCTCACCCGTATATACCCCTCCCTCGAACAGGTTTGTCTAGAATTAAAAGTGGACCGGGTTCAAGATCTATAAAACCGCCCGGCATTTTGGCCAAGGCACGCGGCATAATGATCAAGCATGCAGAAATCTTTGTTTTGACATCCCTCAGTGCATGTCCCAACATTAGCCTCTAAAACTCGGCACTCCTCCCCGTCGTGGCGTCGTTAGGGATAGGGTAACCTCCGACCCTCAGACCAGTGATCCCCGAGAAGTCCAAAGGCATCACCGTCATCTCGCCGAAAGAAAAGTGGAACGAGTTTGTCGTATCCCACCACCTCTCGGCAAGTGCCCTCACTACCTGGCGATCATTGCTCGCCCTTGTCAGCACACTAACAAACTCTTCGAAGCCCGCCTGCCTTACTATCTCCCTCACTGCCTCAGGGAGCCTCTCCCAGAACTTTGATACATCAGTCGCGCCACCATAACACGAGATTGTAATTTCCTGTTGCAATGAATTGACGATATTTAGTAAACAGGTGCAATATTCAAGACAGGTATAACATTCAAAGCAAGGAAATAAAGAGACATCATGCATTGGAATTGAAATGCAAGTATTTAAAGTATACCTCGTCTCGACGCAAGGAAAGGTGCTGCTGTGGATCCCTCAGGACTAGGAACTCGTCGTACGCAGGCCTCTCCGACCAGTAGGCGTCCAAAAGAGAGGGCACCACTACGTGCTGAAAGGGCATGTAGGTCGCCTCGCTGTAAGCTTCTCGGCTTGCAAGGGCCGCCGTCGCCTCGTCCACCACGCTCCTCCGAGGGGCCACCTCACCCCGAGCCTCCTCCTCGCCCTGTGGCTCCCCGGTAGCCCCAGCCTCAAGTTTGGCCTGAGGCTCCCTCTCACGAGCCTCAAGTAAGGCCGCCGCTAGCCCGGGCACCCCTCGTAAACTCTCAACCAAGTCCTCCAGGGACGCCGCCTCTAAGTAATCGCCCATTCCTATATGACGCGACGACCCTGCACCTGCACCACTACCAACAAACATAGCTGGTGTCTCCCTCTCCACCACCGGCTCCTCCTCAACAATGGGGTCCTTCCCCAAGTTAGCTCGAGGCTGTCTTACGGGAGATGCCTCCGTCGTCGCCGCTGCCCTCTCCTCCAAACTGACTGCACCCTCCGTTTGGCCCATGGCCTCGTCCTCACCCCTCGTCTCCATTGCACCCTAGCCTTCCGCACCTTGGCCATCGTCGGCCACCTCCCCTCCGTCACCACCGTTGCTGCCCGCTGTGACGCCAGCCTCAGCCATGGCTGCCAAAGCCGAGACCCCCATGGTCTCCGGGGCCTCCCCGACCACCGTGTCACCCTCTGGAGGGATCGGGGACGGTGTAACCTCGACCCTTGGTGGTTCATTGCCACCGAGCACATCAATATTATCCATGATGGTCGAGATAGAGAGAGCAGAGAGAGATGCGAGATAGAGAGAGAGAGCAGAAAGAGACGCGAGAGAGAGAGAGAGAGATGATTCGGAGAGAGAGAGATGTCGAGATAGAGAGAGAGGCGAGAGACAGAGAATTTGAATGGGTGGGGCATATCGTATACGCCTCACCAGTATACCCCTCCCTCGAACCGGTTCGTCTAGAATTAAAAGTGGACCGGGTTCATGATCTATAAAAACCGCAAGGCATTTTGACCAAGGCACGCGGCATAATGATCAAGCATGCAGAAATCTTTGTTTTGACATACCGGGCACCACTCCAGAAGCTACGTGCGGCCTTATGTGTAGGTTCGACAGATCGGATTTTCAGAACAATTTCTGGCATGCAAGGTGTTTTGATTTGAGTTCGTTCAGAAGTAGAAAGCAGACAAACAGTGGGAGGAAAAAGGGGACTTTTCATTCATCAAACCAGGGTAACCCCCGAGATTTCCATTACATTCATTCATTTATTCAAAAAAAAAAAAAGAGAAAACAAACAAAAGGAAAATCCTACTGCCCCTTTTTCTTATCCACCTCAGTCGCTCCCCTCGCCGGAAGCGCCGTTTGCTCCATCCGACCGGTTATCAGAACCGTTCGGATTCCCTTCAGAATCTTCCGCGGTATTGTCAGACCCGCACTTCGGTGCATACTCCGGATCATGCTTGTCGTCCATCTTGTCAAAAGCAAAATCCTGGAGATTGGAGACAACCTGACGAAGGGTACGGATCGTGGAGATGAGCCTCACGATTTGACGGTTCAGTTGCTCGATCTCTTCACGATAAAATCCCATCTCCGCCTCCAGAGAAATCACTCGTGCCACGAGGCTGTTATCCGCCATGGAATCTGTTTTTGCAACTTGTTTTTGGAAAAGCTTAGGTGGGGATGAAGAGACTTGAGAATTTTTTATGGTGGTGCATGGAATGAGGAACCGCCATGCTTATAAAGAGGCTACAACCGTCGAAAGGGCACGCCTGTATTAATGGGCACCCTTAAACCAGCCAAACTGTTCTTGGAAATCGAAGAGTTGCATGGGAATTTGAAATGCCGCACGTCTCCATGCTAAGCCGCACGGCATTATGATTCTGCAAGATTTAATCCTTTTTCTCGGAATTCGATCAAACCAGCCACCAAAATCCCTTTGGGAATGAAATATCTCAGCCGTCTAATATTAAAAATCTGTTAGAATGTTGTGCCTAGGTCAAAAGATTAACTTCGTCCCCCGGGACTCGCCATATTCGCGTTTTTCGATTCTTCGCCTCCTGAGGGCTCATCTTGTCTCAAATTTTGCCTCTTGAGGGCTCGTCTCGTCTCGAATTTTGCCTTCTGAAGGCTCGTCTCGGATGTATCACGTTATTCGCACTTGCTTCATGACACTTGGCACTACAGTCACTCAATCTTCTCAAATTTATTGCATGATTTTGTTAAACGTCCTCCGGGACTCGTTTTTACTTGCATTGTCCCAATTGAACTACGTTGGTCTGATCCCTGCAAACGGGGTACGTAGGCAGCTCCACGAGCGCGACCACCATCGTCATTTACTTGCATTTTGGCTTTCGTGCATTTCGTCTCTGTTTAAAGACTCTAGAGTGATGGATTGGGATGCCTATTCTTTAAGCGTCACTCGTACCAACCAATGGTATTCGAGTTCCGTTAAAGAGGGACTACTATAGACACCCCAATCCGGACCTTGGAGGTTCTTTAACCGCCCCGATGATGAAATAAAGGAAATAATACCTTTGAGAACTTGAATGAAGGACTCCCTCAGCCCTAAACCCAAGTCCAGCCTAAAAGCCTGAAGCCCAGATAAAACTGAGAGCCCCGGATTGAACCTACAACACCGCACGGAACACTTCTACATAGCACGGTGTAATAGAACTCATTACACCGCGCGCGGTCATGAGGTTAACCTCACGGTATTTCTGGTAAAGTTCCGACTGGCTCAGAAAGCTATCGGCCACGCCCACTTAAGCCACAGCTAAAAAATGGCTTAGCTGAAAAGGCACTTCTTGCCCGCCCAGGAAATACCTCCACCATTTGAAATCAAAATCCTTGGCTCTTGCCTATAAATACACCCCTCCACTCAAGGGAAAAGGGGCCTTGCTTAGTAACCCTTCTCTCTCTTCTTGCTTTTACACCCACTCTCTACTTCGAAGCCTTGAGAATGTTATTCCCAAAAGACATTCTTTAAGCACTTTACTCCATTTTTCTCCTCACCATCAAAGTTAGTCTCTTACTAACTTTGAAACCTCATCCACCAAAAACACCCAACCACCACTCACACCCACACCTATCTTTTCTCACCCGATCTCGTCCACCCGCATCATTCATCATCCGCTATCATTTCTCATCGTCCGTCCCCATTCAAGCTCAAGATAGAAGGTAAAAACAAAGTTTCCTTGGGCTAGGCTCTATCCTGGCCCTGAGGGGGCTTTTCCTTCCATCAGGCTTAACCCCTTTTGGTTAAGTTTTGACTTAAATATCATTTCCGAAAAATAAAACAGCCACTATGCTGACGATACCACGCCGTACGACACTTTGATGCGCCGCGCGGCATAGTATCTTCCAGAGCACGGCCTTTTGTTAGCTGCTACTTTCTTGTTCAAACTGTCTGGGTCATGACCATCTTTCATTAAGCTTGTTTTTGTTGCTGATATGTCTGTCATTAGCGCTCTCGGAACAAGACCGTATCTATAAGCCATGTTTTTATCTTTTAAACAAGGTTTTCTTAATCATCTCAAGTGATTAAATACGTCAAAAGTTGTTTTATGTTCAAAGCTTGAAGAAATAGTGTTGTTCCGAGACGATCCAGTGTTTTTACACCTTCTGATGTTTCTGAAAAATGCCGCACGTGGTTTACAATATGTCGGGCAATGTTCTGGATGCTGATGACAGTCTGGTAACAAGACGAGTACCCCGCACGGCATACTATGATGTCGTGCGTAGCATTATGGTATGCCGTATGATGGGTGGCCGTAGTCCAGGCAGTTTGTTGAATAGTTCTTTTTTTTTCTTTTCATCCTGGCATCATTCTTATCATTCTTGTACAGTAAGCACCATGTACACACCAATGTGATATATTCCCCATGTCCCTTTCCCTCTTACTTGCTTTATTAAAGAACTTGATTTTCTAAAAGATATATAAAATTTCCCCTTTTGAAAATGCTTAGTAGAGACCGGTTTACCGAGCGAATGGGGGGCTTTTTTTTAACAAAACCTTCCACATTCATAACATGGCTCCCAGACCCAAAATCTCAACGTTTTTGCTAGACGAAAAGCCTTTTCAAACGAGTTCTCGGTTTCTCGGATCATCCATCTCAAAAATCCGGGCGGCCCACAGAACTTGTGTACGTTGTTGCCTACTTGGACCTTCATTAGATGGTCAGTTACATGTTCTTCATCTCCAATTTCATCTACTGATCAGGTATCCAAGGGAAACACGTCGCGTAACAAGACACGTATACTGTCATGATCGAGCTGCATGTCTTCAACATGAGTCTGACAAGTGTTACCAAAAGTTGCCGCCGACATAGTTTCTCCATGATTATATCAACAATCATAACCTTGACTAATTCCGAATTGGACCAAGTGATCATGTACAACGTCTGTCTTCAAAATATAGGAATTCACACATTTCACACATGGGCATGAAATTGTACCATCCTTAGATGCATTGACAGAAGCAAAGTTCAAAAAGTCTTTAACCCCCTACAAGTAGTCTCTTGACGATCTACTTTTCTTCATCCAACTCTTGTCCATTTGTTGTAACTAAAAAAGTGTACCAAAAAAAACTAATCTAAGTATAATAAGATAATATTATTAAGATTAAAGTTAGAATACTTCTAATCCACTACGTATTGAGGTTATGTTTTTTTTATGCTTGCAGACTACTACTCCGAGTGTAAGAAAAGAGACCAGATAACTAGTTCCTCTCATATACTTCAAAAGTGTAGTTGTAAGGCATTCAATATTTCATCACATTGCTGTTACGTACATTTAGAACATACAAAATCAAAAGCTCCAAATAAGAACATTCCTAACTTCTAATTCCATTACCATAATCAGAAGATACAAAATACACATCCAACTAAGCAGAAAGTCTCCAAAACTACTATAGATACTAAAATAAGAAGAAAAAAAACAGCTACGTGGCAAAAATCCTAGGGCTGATGTTCCAATCCCAAGCCAGCAGTCTAATATCATATGAGCCCTTAATCCTTCTCCATGAGCAGATAGTTTCTCTAACCCTTCTACATAACCCTCTGATTCCCACTAGAAACACGTTTTGGGTTGCTCTTTCCAAAACGAAAGACATTAAAATTAAGGGACACTAAAATGAGCATAATGATAGCTTTGCATGTGCCGAAAGAGTGAATACAACCAATTTCGTTGCTAATAAAATAGAACCAGTATTTCAGTATGTTGTCATCTTATCAGCAGAATAGCGTTTGTATCTGAAGTTGAGCAAACACAACTAAACTCACCACAGAAATAGGGAAAAGGATTTGTTAGGACCATAGGCCAGGACTCTTTGTGTTGGCAAATTTCACGACAAAACACACTATAATTGTATCCCTAAATATCGAGTTGTAATTTATTTTTTATTTATTCCTAGAGTGTCTGTTTAGGAAGTGGAAGGAAATCAATATTATTTTGTATTTGAGAGCGGTAGACATTAGTCAAGTTATTACTGGGCCGGTTCGTGAAAGTATTGGGAAAAAGAATTTCGTGTTCATGGAAAGTAAGTATTGGGAAAAAGAATTTTGTGCTCATGGAAAGGATTTGCTTTGGTACTCATGGAAAGGATTTGCTGCACGTAGAAATGACGATCTGCTACACATGGAATTGATAAATCGGCACATCATTTGCTGGGGTGAGAAAAGGAAAAAGAATTTCTTAGATTAATTTACGGGTTGATCCGCAAGTCGGTCTTTGAAGCCACGGCATTAATCAGAGGCCCAAAAGGTTTATTTCTATACAAGGACATGTGTCTCCTTAGGCGATAAATCAAGTGGTGCTTTCATTCCTAAAAAAAGTTAGAACAGAACAAGAAAGAAACAGGGTGGCCTCCTTTATGCTAGGGTGGGGAAGCCGTGAGCTATAAGAATATGCGTTGAAAGAGGATTTTGTTCATTTGTGTGTCTTGGAGTCGTACAAAATGGGATCTCTCGATCATTGATACACAACGATAACTCCAAGAAGTTTTTACTTTATCAAATCAACTTAGTTTGATTCGCTTTCGGTGGATTTCCGGAAGAGTATTGGAAGGCTTGAGGATTCAAGGCGGCAGCAGTCAATCACTGCGTGTGGTGTACGTGTGACTCGGCAGGTGATACTTAGAACGGTGTGAGGATTTACTTCGTTTGGATAGGTATATCTGTAACAGTACAATGATTATAGTGATTTGATTTCTTCCCGTGGTTTTTACCCGTTTTTGGGTTTTCCACGTATATCCTGGCATTTTCTATTTATTGCTTCCTTTCATGCGACTGATTTATTTATTGGTTGGTGGGTAAACTTATTAAAGAGATCAAACATAGCAAATATTTATATACCTAGGCGAGCTAGGATAGATCAATTGGTATCGGAGCGGGTCGCTCGTAATATTAGGTTTATTCCTATAGCGGATCTTTATTTTTTTAATTTGCTATTATGGATTCACCAAAAGAAGGAAAATTTATTATCAAACCTCCGATTTTTGACAGCTCCAAATATGTAGCATGTGCTACAACTATGTTTCGCGGTGGTAATAGTGTTCTATCTGACAGTGAGAGTACCAGTAATATTTTTTTTGAGGTTGAGACTAATCGAACTAGTGATGGAGAAGATAACTATGATACGGAAGCTATGGCTTTGGTTATGAAAAATTTTAAACATTCTTTTAAGAAAATTGATGCGTTGCATGAACTTGATGTGCTTAAGCGAAAACATATGAATGTTGAAAATGATATGGATAGCCTTATTAAGACTAACAAGCTTCTTGAATCAAAAGTAGCAAATTTGCAAGTTGAACATGACAAGGCCAATGCTACTTTTAAGAAATTAAATGCAGGTTCACAAATTTTAGATGAAATTTTGTCATCTCAAAAGGTAGCATCAGATAGAGGTTGACTTGGGTATAAAGTAGAAGGATCTTTAAAGTCAAAGGCAGGAGAGAAAATGCTAGTCAGCAAGCTGAATAGCAGTGCACCGGCTTCTCTTGTGGCCAACTAAGCTAAGTCGCCCGTCAAAGAAAAAAATGTCAAATATGCTTGCACAAAGCCTCCGAAGGTAAAGAAGCAATGTCCAGCTGTTAAAATTGCCACCACGAAGCGTTGTGAGGTAAGCTCTTTTAAATCTATGCCTACTTGTCATAATTGTGGAGTGATTGGACACATCATACCACATTGCACGAAATTACATATGCCTTGTCTTTCAAGTGCTCCTGATAAAATGATGTGTAAAAATGTTCAATTTGTACCCACTTGTCATTTTTGTGGAGTGAAAGGTCACATTCGGCCAAATTGCTTTAAACTTCATGGGTACCCTAATGCTCCTCTCGATTATCATCATGTTAATAACAATAGGGGTAGGTATAATTATTTTGGTTATGATAGTGTCATAATTCAGAGACCTAGGCAGAGGGTGATTCCCCTTGACAAAAATAAGAATGTGATGACTAATCGTGCTTCTAAAATTGTTGGAAATTTTGAGCAGGTCAAGGTTAGACTTCTTTGGGTAAGGAAATCGGACTTGAGAGCTCGTGTAGAGTTGCCTTCAAATCCTTTAGATGACACTGGATCATCCGGAGTCATTAACCTTTCGTTTTAAGGCTCGATCTCACATCCATAGTCTAGGTTGGTTTTCATGTTTATTAATTTGTACCTAGAGTTATCGTTTGTGTTTATTGTTATTTGTTGCTTAGGTTCTTACCGCATTTGATTTTTTTTTTCTTAGTCTATCATTATTTATTCAAAACTCAAAAAGATTTTGTTTTTTTTTGGAATATCATTGCAAAATACAGAAACATTCACTTATATTTATAAAAAAAAATTTCCTTTTTCTTTGCAATGGTCATGCCATTGAGGATTTTAGTTGTTAGGTTATGGGATTCACTCATGTGAGCATTTTTTTAAACATGCATGCACAACTTTTTATGATTCTATTCATGAGATGCATTTGGAAGTTAAATGTGTCATGTTTCATGATTTTGTGATTTCCACCTCTACACGTCAAAGTTAGCAAGATTTTTTTGTAGAGGCTAGTTGATTCTCATGTACCCGAGTATGTCTCGATTTTTACTCGACGATTGACCGTTTTAGGCATTATTTCTGGGATACGTGTTTCGTTAATTCAGTTTAAAAAAAAAAAAAGAAAAGAAAGAAAGGAGGCTATATATTTACTCGTGAGACCATAATGCTTATCCGGGCGTCCATTGAGTACCGGGCAATTGGGGTGAGTAATCTCCCTCTGAGCGTTCGCGTCACAAAGTGGATAGACCTTGTGAAGGTATCTGTATTGGACCACTTGCTAGTAACCGGGTATTGGGTATGAGGTACTCTTACTCTCGATATTCGCGTCAAACGGTAGTGGGGTAAAAGAGAATACATTCTTGTTATTATTAAAAAAAATATTCATTGATTGAGGGGGAGTATTCACTAGTTGAGGGAGAGTTGTATCTAATTTTTGTGGCATACTGCGTATCGATATGCATGGTTTGACCTAGTAAGGGGGAGAGTGTTTGACAGTCCAAGGTTACATGAGAATTCTCGAACCTAAACTAATGATCTTAATTTCTTATGACGTGTCACACACACACTTGTCATAGACTCATGTCGCATGGTGCAAATTACTTCTAGATTAATCCATGGTTTGATTTTTATAAAAAATGTGTTCATGCATTTTTAAGTATTCGTATTGATTGAGTCTCACATTCAACAACACGTCCTCGCTGGCATGTCACGTTGTAATATATGGTTTTGTTATCATTCAGTTGGCATTTTTGGTTCCCGGGATGATATCTTCTCATGGTTTAAATTTTATTGGGTTTTCAACTTGTTGCTTGATATGCTTGAGAAGTTGCCCCCTTTTTATCTATA